>VYZU01018646.1:19628-30824 GCA_013401355.1 Ceyx cyanopectus | reverse complement strand
CTATTTCAGAAAAATAATTGTCCCTGGTGAATAACAGAAATAAATTACTGCACATTTCAAGTGGAGTTCATGTTAGTAAATCAGTCATTAGTCCAATTAAATAATGTTTGTCTCCAGAGATTAATTGTTTCCCATATTCTGGAACAGCTAGAATATCCCCAGGATCACAGACATTTAAAACAGTGATTGCAAAACACATTATTGAGATATACAGTATTTGCATAGTTTGCATGTTATTTTTCTTTTTGAAGCTGTTGCTAGCAAATGGCTAGATTACCCAGAAGACTTGTTGAGATCAGAGGACAAGCTTGCATAAAAAAGTCATGCCTAATACTAAAGATACTCAGAACCACGGGCTTTAAAACAGTATTATCCATTTTAAAATAGCAATAGGAGCCATGGGAAAATAGTGCCCCACAGTCACTTTGAACATACTGATGTCATTGGGAGTTGCTCATGCAAATCAAAGGCCAGAACTATTACATTATATATTGACAGTTTTACTGAACTAGAACTGCAATATTCCCCCTAGTTGTTCTTTAGAATTTGTAATTACTTTTTTATTTTTTACAAACATATCAAAATTATGAAATATGCAAACTATATTTTGTTTTCTATGTATGTGCAATCTCTTATTTCACTTTCTCTGGACTAAGAGATTTTTTTATGTTTCAGGATATTGTGATTACATGAGGAAGTTATGGAAGAGTAGGAGACAATTTCTTGGTAAAGACAGGATTGTATTTTCAGGTCACAATAAGCTACAGTAAAGGGAAGGTTTGAAAAAAAGAATAGATTTATTGTCAGAAGAAATGTCCAAAATTACATTCAAAATATATATGAAATGCAGATTTGAACCATCTTTTACCATTGCTGGTACTGACACACAATTTATCAAGCCGGTATTTTTATGGCACATATTATAATTTCCACAAGCTTCACATTTCATTATCTGATTAGCAAATCTTCACACATATTTTTCTTTTTTTATTTAGGTAGATGGATTTCTACAGAAGCATATTAAATTTGATAAGGAATGTATTTCTTCAGTTATTGTTAAAACTGTAAAAGAACATCTCCATGACCCGATGTTCAACTCAAAATTTGTGCAAGCAAATTTTCATCTCCTGCTGTACACAGTGCTTGGGTTGTTAACATCATTAAGAGTCCAGAAGGTAGGAGATAAAAACTGTATAATTTTCTTCAGATCAAAATTTTTAAAATCTGTTTCTTTTAGCTCTTTTTTTTAACACAAACTCATTTCATGCTTATAGCCATTTAAAAGGTACTAGAGAAAGAATGTTTATAATGTCATAAACAATTTTTATACTGTGAGAATGGGCTGTGTATTGCATCCATACTTCATTGGGAGGATTCTGACCTTCCAAAAATAGCTTAGCAGAATAGTCTCTGCACAGGGACCCAGAAGATCTGAATTTAATCCTGGTTCTCTCACTGATCTGCAGGGTGACCTTGGGCAATCTGTGTGCCATTTCCCTCCTTGCTAAAATGAAAATAATAATACTTATGGCCTTTGCAAAGCACTTTCAGAGCAAAGCATATGAATCAATAACATCTTCTCCTTAAGTATGTGAAATAGCAGAGGAAACTCTTCCCACTTACATTAGTGCCCTTTTAGCATTTAGAAATGTGAAATTATAAAGATTATTGCATGGGTGGGAAAAACTCAGAAGTATTCCCCTAATCAATAAGTTGCCAGCTGGAATGTAAAGGAAAACAACACTAGGGTAATGTACCATTTAGTGTAACAAAGAAAGAATAAAACATATGTCTTCAGCATGAGTATGGTAGCTACCAGTGCAGTCATAATGTATTATATTTCTGGCTTGCTGGCTTGAGCTGCAGTACAATAGCACAAAACACTTAAACAGTGTGAAATCCCTACATTAGTTTTCAAGACTTTATGTTTTCCTGGAGACATCAGACAGTTTAGATAGAAGAGGAAAGCAAGTGCTTTGGCCACATGCACATGCCTTGTTCTGCATGAGGAGACCTCCTTCCCCCAGGGATACTGCTGTAGCTTCCCCCAGCAGACAACCAGTACAAGCTGCCTTGGCACAGCGTGGTTTATAAGAATGGCAGCAGGCACAATTTCTCACTTGTGTCTGTAGGCCTGCTGACCTTCTGCAAAGCCTTTTTGTGCATGCAGATGGATGAATTGTGCTTGAGTAGTGTACGTTGCCTGTATACTGTCTCAGGATTTTATAACAGGCACTGCACAGGTCTAGTGTCATCTCTTGTGCAGCCTAAGTGAACCCTGTCAGTAATTAAAGTATTTTAAACCATCTGCTTAATTGCATTAAAAGTACACTGATGAGCTTGCACTGTTTGAATGATCTTCAGTAAACTATTAGGCTACAGCAATTCCCTCTTGGAAATGTTTAACTAATTGACAGTGTTTGTTCTGTAAATTACAGCTGGTCTTTATACTGCTTGTTAGTCTTACCTGCGGCAGAGCTCTGCTTGCTATTACTGAGCCCGCAGGTTCCTCCTGGTCTTCTTCCTTCCACTTTCTCATTGCTACCTGTCAAGCTTTTCAGTGAAATGGAGACTTTGGGAGTAGTGCACAAGAGGAGATGGGCAGTGAAATCCAGCCCTCTTCATTTCCAGCCAAACTTGTAGCTTTGGCTGAAGCTTGTACCAGTTCGTGCCTGTGTGCTCTGGCTCCATGCCCATCACAAATCTCTCATCAGCCAAAGGGCCAAAATCTCTTCTACCAGGAGAGATCAGTGAGATGTGATCCTGTGAATCTGTCTGGAGCAGTGTAATGAATTTTCATTCCAGCTGCCTCTTACAGCTCCTCAGATGGGATCATCTGCTCACCCCTGACCAAGACCCCACAACAGAGCATGAGAAATTCCATCTGTGTTCTCAGTGGTGGCCTTATGTAACATGGTTGTGCTGCATGGTGGCCTTCCCAGATAAACAGAAGTACTTTCCAGGCCCCAGGAGCCATTCAGAGGGCAATGGGAGAATGGGGATGTGTCTGTTGGGAGTGGTCTAACATGGCCTCCTGGGGAATCTTCCCCATAAGACTGCTATGGATGCCCAGGGCAGCTGTCCTTTCTTCCCAGCTCCCCCAGAATGGGGAGCCTGCGCTCAGTGCTCTGCAGGCACAGCAGGCAGTGTTTTGGCCATCAGCACTGCATGCCCAGCTCAATCACCCCCATGCCTCCGCCAAGAAAAAGGCACTGGAAACGGAGGAGAGAGAGGCTATTAAAGGTACAGATAAGTATTACATATAAGTATGTGGTCTTAATTTGATTTTCCTTAAGCATAAATTAATTTCCATATACATTTAATAGGCATTGGAGTGAGCTCATCATGAAGATTGTTTGAATATTCCATCCCTGCCACATGGGCAAGAGTCAGTGGGTAGTTTGTACTGTGATCCAGCCCCACCTTTTCTATTCAGAAATCCCCCTTACTGTTTAATTAAACTGCCTGAATGTCTCCCAAAAAAACCACTGTGTAAGTATCTAGTAATCTGGATTGCAAATATTGGGATAGTATGAGGTAATACTATTAGATTATTGCAGCATAAACTAAAATAAGATTGTAATGTTTATCCATTTTGCTTGATATATATGCAAAAAAAAGAGAAAATATGCTGTTGGGTGTGGTAAAATGTTTATGATTAAATGCTTTATTCATACTTATATGTCAATCTATTAGTGTGCTGTTAATTCAAATGTTGCTATGATGTATTTTATTGCCATTAGCACATTTATCACAGGTAGATGTGAAACTTAGACAAAGGTGTACATTCTCATTAATGATGAGCAGCCTATTCATCTTACTAGAGTGTAATTAATGTTAGTTACAATACTTAATTTTTCACTGTTTGTCATGGTGCATATTTAGCATTTCTTCTGTCCTTTATCAATCTACTCTCCTATCATATGAGCATATAAAAAAGATATATGTATGTATCTGACCTCTTTTGATGCCTGATCTTTATACTCTTCCAAGAACGGGAATGTTTTTATTCTTTTACTGTAGCCAGCACACCTATTTAAAAAAAGTAATATGTAGTGTTATCTACTGCTTTGTGTTCTGGTGAGCTTTTTTTACATTAGTAATATAACAACCAGGTAAGTAAAGCAGGGCTCACAATGAAGGCACTGGTGATCACTTGCTGTAGTATTGTGTCGTGCTTATGTGAGGTTTTAATGGTCCCAATAGTTCTCCTGAATTTTCAATTTTATTTTATTTTTTTGTACTATTAAGAATGTTAGTGTTGTCAACCATGTTGTGTAACGCAGGTCCAAAAACAATACAGATGTGATGTATTGGAAAAGTGCACATTTATTAGATAAATATGTGTTACAAGTGCTTATTGTTATACATTGCAGAGCATTGCTTTGTCAATAATGATGTTAGCAGTTATAGGGATGAACTGCAGTCACTTGTTCGGTGGTGCAAGAGTGGAAGAAGTTATAGCTAATGTGCCACACAGTGGGTGGGAAATGGGCTGTGCAGAGGTGGCTCAAAGGTAGTGAGCACTGAACATGTCCTTGGATTTGCTCCCCAGCATGCCAGTAAATCCAGCTGAGATGGAATCCTAGGGTAAGTCCATACTTTTGTATTAGTCCCAGGAAAAACACGATCATTTTAGCTGAACCCTGTCCATCAAAGCAGTTATATTTCTTGATCATACAAAATTCCAATTAAGATGGACTGAAAGATAACTGATCCTTCTATTAATACTTAGTAAATAAAGTTCCTTGGGAAAAATATTAGAGCTGGGTCAACCAAATGGTTGAAGATGCAGAATGGATTTGGGATGTATCTTCTCAATAATTTAAGGAACTCTCTCTGAGAGAAAGCAAACCATTTCCTATTAATTAGTCTCTTAATTGGCAGACTTTACATTTCTGTTATTTTTATAATAATCAAGGTTAAAGGAATTTGCTGTTATTTCCTGTAAAACATCTTTTGTAAACACTGAATTCAAGAGCAGTCCACTGTTCATGTCAGACATGAGGCTGATCACATCTCCAACATAATTAAATAGGTCTTAAACTTTAATTCAAGGCAAGAATGGTTTGCCATTGCTACAGACCAACCTGAAGCTGTTAGAAAATCCTTAAAATAGTTTATTTGTATGCCTCAGATAATTAATAGTTTCATTTTGACCCACCACAAGTGAAGTATAAGGCAACCGAACACAGGGATTTAACATATTTCAGTATGAAAATTCAATTTGGACACAATTACAAGTAGGATTAAATGTAGATTAGCAGCAAACTAAGAATGAAAATACCAAGCTAAATGTAGGCATTTTAAAGAAAATTATAGCTGAAGGTTCTCTTTAGCAACTGAAGTACAATAATAACCTGTAATGTGATTAGAATTTAGTACTTTTTTTTTCCTATGGTGCCAAAGCGAACCTCCATAGCAATGATTTATATTTTTGTGACTGCAATGAAATTTTTTGTATTGAAAAAGAAACTCCTTTTTTTGAGTTTTCAATTGCAAAAAGGTAAACAAATTTTCCGTAATATGCAAAATTCCTGAAGTAGCAGACTGATGTTCTCTATCCCCCTCACCCATACCTCAGCCCTGAGTCATTTGAATAGAACTGCTAAAACAAAAATATTATAAAACAGTGACCTTAAACTTACGTCTGTTTTAACTGATAGAGAATAAATACAAAGAAACTATAAAGTTACCTTTAACCTCTATGGCATTACAAAGCTAGTTATAACAACAAGCTGTAAAACATACCAAAAAGGTGAACATTTCACTCCATTTTGATTTGACCATTTTGCTTTCAAAAGAAATTTATAAAAACACCCAGGAACAATGGACATTTGAACTCAAAATGATCCAGGTTTATTTTTACTCCAAAAGAATAAGTCTCAATAGAGATATTGATTTTCTAGCATTCATCCAATATTGCACAGAAAATGGACCTGACCTTGCAATCCCTAGCAGAGACAAGGAAGCAGTCATTACAGTTGTGGGTTCCCATTGATTTTAGTGGGATTACTTGCATAAGTAAGGGGTTTCAGGATTTGACCCAGTGTCCCATTAGCAGTAAAACCAAGCGTAGATGGATGTTGGTTCCACACAGTACAGAAAGAGGTGGTTTGCCTTCCTGTTATATATTCTTCCTATGGCTTTATTCCTGTATATTTATTTTACATATTTTTGGGGGGGTTGGCCAAAAAAGCCTCATCATTATGTGAAGAGTACCCACCCTCCTTCCATCTTGAGTAGTTTTACTGTATCTTCCTATGCCATTCTAAGGTCAGAGTTGATGCCTACTCTTACAGCTCTTTCTTCATTTGCTTCTGTTTCTATCATTAAAAAAAAAACAAAAAACAAACGAACAAACAACAAACCTCTGGGCTAGGAACTTTCTGTTATTGTACTTGTTAATTATTTAATACATTTTTGAAAGTCTCTAGGGCCTAATGAGAATGAGACAGTACTGTATGCTTTGCAAACTAAGCACAGAGTAGCAGACAGAAAACTGAAGACTGTAAGCCCTTCCTAGTTTCTCCTTAACCCTTGAGAGGTTTCTTGTGCACATAGCTCCTGTAGGAATGCTACTCCAGAACCTTGCTGCTCAGATGGATAGAAACCTCCTAATTGTCACTCTAAACATATTCACAGACATTTTATTTTCTTCTTGTGACAACCTTGTCCTTAATTTCAAATACTACTTTTCCTTCTTCAGTGTTTACTCACTGATGTGGCTGTGGTAGGGAGTCACATCTCCTTTCTGCCTTCATTTTGTTTCAGTAGATGTGAGGAAGGTGGAGGAGAAGTATGCAGGAAACAGAGTGACTACATGTTTGCACAGTGCCTTGCATAGTTGCCCAGTCATGGTTCAGGGCTCCATAGGCTGACTGTTTCAGCAGTGAATAATAATAACCCTCCAGAGTATGTTGGGTGCGTTATTCTGAATGGATACCATTAATTCATTCAGTTTTCATTGAGTTGCCAACCTTTAATACAATAATACTAGCATTTGATTATATTTGTCAGTGGTATTTTCAGAGAAATGAAGAAATGTACAGTATATTTCAGTTTGTAATGATCATTCTGATGTTCCATTTGCAATGGAAATGAGGATATAACATATTCATGTGTACAGGTAAGGAAAATCAAACATTAACAACCCTTGTTCCATTCATTTCTAATATTTAGTTAAAAAAAAAGTAAAATCCTTCCATTCCATAGATTTCAGTTTTGTTTCAGTAGCACAATGCAAAACAAATTTAAAAAAGGATGAAATACACTTCATTGCTTTCTAAGTAAGTTTTCTGGAAATGGCTATAATCTAACCCACACATTCTTTGTAAATCTATCTACTAAACATATGTAATTCCATGCCTTCTTTTTTTTTTTCCCCAAGATCTTTTTGCAAACTCAGTTTTATGCGAGTGAAGTGCTAATATGAAATGTTTATTCACTTAATTCTTATTTTTTTCAGCTCACAGACATGGCCAGAGGTATAAGGNGCATTTTAAAGAAAATTATAGCTGAAGGTTCTCTTTAGCAACTGAAGTACAATAATAACCTGTAATGTGATTAGAATTTAGTACTTTTTTTTTCCTATGGTGCCAAAGCGAACCTCCATAGCAATGATTTATATTTTTGTGACTGCAATGAAATTTTTTGTATTGAAAAAGAAACTCCTTTTTTTGAGTTTTCAATTGCAAAAAGGTAAACAAATTTTCCGTAATATGCAAAATTCCTGAAGTAGCAGACTGATGTTCTCTATCCCCCTCACCCATACCTCAGCCCTGAGTCATTTGAATAGAACTGCTAAAACAAAAATATTATAAAACAGTGACCTTAAACTTACGTCTGTTTTAACTGATAGAGAATAAATACAAAGAAACTATAAAGTTACCTTTAACCTCTATGGCATTACAAAGCTAGTTATAACAACAAGCTGTAAAACATACCAAAAAGGTGAACATTTCACTCCATTTTGATTTGACCATTTTGCTTTCAAAAGAAATTTATAAAAACACCCAGGAACAATGGACATTTGAACTCAAAATGATCCAGGTTTATTTTTACTCCAAAAGAATAAGTCTCAATAGAGATATTGATTTTCTAGCATTCATCCAATATTGCACAGAAAATGGACCTGACCTTGCAATCCCTAGCAGAGACAAGGAAGCAGTCATTACAGTTGTGGGTTCCCATTGATTTTAGTGGGATTACTTGCATAAGTAAGGGGTTTCAGGATTTGACCCAGTGTCCCATTAGCAGTAAAACCAAGCGTAGATGGATGTTGGTTCCACACAGTACAGAAAGAGGTGGTTTGCCTTCCTGTTATATATTCTTCCTATGGCTTTATTCCTGTATATTTATTTTACATATTTTTGGGGGGGTTGGCCAAAAAAGCCTCATCATTATGTGAAGAGTACCCACCCTCCTTCCATCTTGAGTAGTTTTACTGTATCTTCCTATGCCATTCTAAGGTCAGAGTTGATGCCTACTCTTACAGCTCTTTCTTCATTTGCTTCTGTTTCTATCATTAAAAAAAAAACAAAAAACAAACGAACAAACAACAAACCTCTGGGCTAGGAACTTTCTGTTATTGTACTTGTTAATTATTTAATACATTTTTGAAAGTCTCTAGGGCCTAATGAGAATGAGACAGTACTGTATGCTTTGCAAACTAAGCACAGAGTAGCAGACAGAAAACTGAAGACTGTAAGCCCTTCCTAGTTTCTCCTTAACCCTTGAGAGGTTTCTTGTGCACATAGCTCCTGTAGGAATGCTACTCCAGAACCTTGCTGCTCAGATGGATAGAAACCTCCTAATTGTCACTCTAAACATATTCACAGACATTTTATTTTCTTCTTGTGACAACCTTGTCCTTAATTTCAAATACTACTTTTCCTTCTTCAGTGTTTACTCACTGATGTGGCTGTGGTAGGGAGTCACATCTCCTTTCTGCCTTCATTTTGTTTCAGTAGATGTGAGGAAGGTGGAGGAGAAGTATGCAGGAAACAGAGTGACTACATGTTTGCACAGTGCCTTGCATAGTTGCCCAGTCATGGTTCAGGGCTCCATAGGCTGACTGTTTCAGCAGTGAATAATAATAACCCTCCAGAGTATGTTGGGTGCGTTATTCTGAATGGATACCATTAATTCATTCAGTTTTCATTGAGTTGCCAACCTTTAATACAATAATACTAGCATTTGATTATATTTGTCAGTGGTATTTTCAGAGAAATGAAGAAATGTACAGTATATTTCAGTTTGTAATGATCATTCTGATGTTCCATTTGCAATGGAAATGAGGATATAACATATTCATGTGTACAGGTAAGGAAAATCAAACATTAACAACCCTTGTTCCATTCATTTCTAATATTTAGTTAAAAAAAAAGTAAAATCCTTCCATTCCATAGATTTCAGTTTTGTTTCAGTAGCACAATGCAAAACAAATTTAAAAAAGGATGAAATACACTTCATTGCTTTCTAAGTAAGTTTTCTGGAAATGGCTATAATCTAACCCACACATTCTTTGTAAATCTATCTACTAAACATATGTAATTCCATGCCTTCTTTTTTTTTTTTTTTAATTACTTTTTATGTGCCTCAAAGAGAAAAATGCTTATGGGATCAAATTAACCCGCAAGTGTGAGTGTACACACCTATGTTCTTGTGGCTGAGCAGTCTTTGATGTAGCAACTCTCAGCCTGTTTAAGCGGTCTGCAGTGTTTGCCTTATCAGTGTCAGTCAGTTTCTGCACAATTTAATCTGCCACTAATAATAAGTTTTTTGTTCTTATGGCTACAAAATGGTATGCCAAGGATAAAACAGTGAAGCTTGCCTTCCTTAAAATTTTAGACACAATCTGAAACTGCAGCTCTTTTCTTCTCTCATCTCAATGGGATGTTAACCTAACAATCACAATTTTAAGATGAGGAAATTGGTTTGAGCAGAAATAAATTGTCCTGCCAGTATTGTTTCATGGGGTGACATTAAGGCAGGGCCTGGGGTTCACAGCTTATGATACCTGGTTTTGGAGGACTGGAGTGAAAGTAAGAACACGTAGAGAAAGAAAAATAGGAATTAAATACAAGTTCTAGATGGTCCAAGTGAGTTGAAGCAGTTCAGCAATAGACATCCCAGAAAACTCTGAAGAGGCTTATTCTCCAGCTACCTTCCCTGGTGTGTGTCGCTGACTCCTGCAGAGCCCCTGATGATTTTTTTCCCGTCTTTTGTTGAGGTATCTAAAGATACTGGGCTTTAACTTACAGCTTCTATCTGCTGAACAAAAAAAAAATAAAAAAAAAATAAAAATAAAATATCTGGATTTTTCTCCGCAGCCACTGGGAAAGAGCAGTCCATTATTTGCAGCTGCTGGGGAAGCAGGAGAGGAGGGGTCTTTTGTCTGCTGCTGCTTCCCCGGGGCCCGGAGCGGAGGCTGCTGCCGGCGGGGAAGGGCGGGCTGAGCAGCCACCGCTGCCGACTGCGCCGTGCTTCCCAGGGAGGCTCGCAGGCTGCTAGGCACAGCCTCGGGTGCGACAGCCGTACCTTCGCACGCTGCGAAACAGCTCTCTGAACCATACACGCTGTGAGGGGCAAGCACGGGAAAGAGAAAACGAACTGCCCCTCAGAAGCGTGATGCTGAGGTTGAGCTGCCCACAGCCCTTCCTCCTGCGCTGAGCGAGCACCGGGGCACCCGCCGGCACCTGCGGGATCTCTGCATATGCCGCCGGCCTATGGCAGTGCCACAGATGTAAAATCCTTACGATCATATGCTCCCTGTTGTGACCCTGAACAAGTTAATCCCATCACCCATCTTGAAGGTTCACACTACCACAGTATAATTTATGTGGGTCCTCAAAGATAGATGGAGACATCATGTATCGATCACAAGGAATAGCTGCCAGTCAGTCTTTCTGTTGGTTTCCATACTTGTTATGTGTTTTAAAGAATATTTTATAATTCAAAATTACACCTGTAAAACCTACAAGTAGAAAATTACTGTGTGCATTTATCTTTAATAACAACCTTGTGCATATTTATAGTACTAGTTTAGTAGAATGTGTTATACTGGTTTATTTCCCAGTCTGTTTAAATGATATTATTCATTAGTAGTCATGAAGTGGTATGACATATTTTTTTATGTTGCTTGTTTGTAACAAAGGTTTTTAATACCTTTTCATAATGAAAGGGGATAAATGC
>VYZU01018644.1:0-38978 GCA_013401355.1 Ceyx cyanopectus | reverse complement strand
CATACCATTGTTGTTCCTGAGATGCTCTGATGTTGCTGTAGCTTGAAAAACTTACTGATGAAGTCTTGTTCTGCCAGGCACAGAGGCTCTAGTTCACTTAATACTTGCTCGAAAATCTAAAGAAAGCCAAATATTTTATCAGCACACCAAATACTATGAACAGTTAGCAATATTCAATTTAACTGCATAGGATTTTATACTGTCTTCAGTAAGCTTTAGAAGGCATATTTCACATGCAGCACATACAGGAATTGAATGGAATCTTATCATCAGAGAGTAATACTCTGATCTGTATATTTCTTATAAACCACCTTTATTAGCTGTGTGGTACAAACAAGATTTGAAATAGGCATTTTTTTATGATTTAAATAGTATGGATTTTTGAACTATACAAGAAGGGTATGTAAGACTCTCCTAGTACAAAATCAAGAAGGAATCCTATGCAACATTTTGGCTTCACCTTGTCAAATTTTGTTCTATCAGCCACATCAAGGTCAGAGGCAGACATGTTTCCCATATCCAGCAGTGAGGATGACTGAGACCTACGGTTTCCTGAACTCTGAACAGAGAGTTTATTTAGGCTAGAAGTAGACCCAGTCAATTTTCCAGAGCTTCCATGAAGACCTGTGAAACAAAAATACTATGAGGAGGGAAGATAAGGCAGAATAAAATACTCAAGAACAGGCTCATTATAGAACATGAGATAAAGACTTGCTAGTAGGCCTACATTAATATCAAACTCATTTTTTGCCTAAGCTGCAAATGTTTTTGCTATGAACATATTATTTTCTCATTACAAAGTAACTTTAATACTTTAGCACGGTTCCAAGTGCAATGTACCTATATAAACCATTACTGTAAAGTATGGGAAAAGGTATAAAAGGAGCAAAACAAGAACACTGGGATAGGTATTCTCCTTGAAAGCTTGGAAGCAAAAGATAGTTATGAACTTTGTGATTGTACTTTGGACAAAGGCTGCCATGGGCAGAAAAATTAATCCTCAAGAGAGGAAAAAAATTAAAAGCTTTATATATACACACAGGCACTTTTTTATCTTGAACTTGATCTTTCTGCTGTTAACATCCTTTTGTCTACATAGTTTGCTCCAGCTATTTTGTCCCACAATAACTCTACTGTTAATAAGTGTCCCACAGTAACCCTACTGCTATCGCTCCCCTCTTCTTCTGATCATAATTAACATTCAGATATTTCTTTCCTGATATTGTGGGGCCTTCTCCTAGTTGAGGAACATTATCTTTCCCCTCCCACCCAAAAAATGATCAGAAACATTGGAGCAGAATGGGGAAAGCTAGTAACAAAGACAGACAAAGAAATCATTGATATCTGACCTGCCTGTAAACTTACATCTCAACCACAAAGAAACTTAAAAGCAATCCTGCAAGTTTAATTTAACTACTGTGTTGGTATCTAGGGACACAAGACAGTCTATAGCACTAATAAAAACTGTTACCTCAACTTACTGGAAGAGATGGAAAACTACCACAAGCTTTCAGGCACAAACATATTTTTCCAATGAACGAGTAGCATGGGGAAACAAAAAGATGTTGCCTTTACCTGCAAACCTTCTCAACTGGAATGCTGAGCCATTTTTCCTGTGCTTCATTTTTGCTTTGCAAAAACAATGCCTCTGCTAATACTTCTTTCATTCTGAACAGAGTGCTTCAGTGCTAGGGAGATTTTCCATGATGCAGCACTACCCCTACAGTGACACGCATGCATTGACAACACCAACTGATGCAACTAGTTATACTCACTCTCAGTTTCCTGTTTGACAGCACTTTCTTTTCGAGGCAGTGTAGCTGGGATGGATTAGGTTGCAAGCAAAGACAAAGACAAGTTAAAATGCAGTTTGCACAAACCATGCACAAGATGCAAGTTAAGCTCTAACTGGAAAGAAACATGCGGAGAACTAAGCAGCAAGTAACTACATTGCAAACACATTTAGTTGGAGAGGTACTACTCTAGAAATTCAGTATCTAAGCTACATGAAAAACAGAATAAGTTCCTAGGTTTTAAACTTTGCTTTTTTTTTTTTTATTTTTCAATATAGTGTCTTGGTAACATCACAAGCTAAATTCAGCTAAAAACTTGGGAAGTAGATAATCTGACAGTCTAAATGCAAAAATAATGTGCTTTAAAAGCTGCCTTCCACAGAAGGGACCTGCATTCAGATGAATCCAANGAAAGGATTAAAACAATAAATATCTAGTAAAAAAAAAAAAATCCATAACTTTTTTTTAACTTTTTTCTGGGTTTTGTTTGTTTTTCAGAATAAAACTTTCCTAGAGTGGATTTTCATATGAAATTCAGAGTAAACAGACATCTGCAGTAAATAGAGAATCCCTAACCAGTAAAAGGCATTTGCATACATACACTAAAAGCAATATGTGGTATTAAGGAGTTCTTGATGAGGATGGATGCTACAAGCCCCCAAAAATGGAGCAGGCAAGCAGAACCTACTGTAATAGAATGAGTAAATAATGCTAAATGCCACAAACATATCTTAAATACCAGATGTTCTCAAGTAGGCAACACTACTGACAATTATAACATCAAACCCAGATTTAATTCCAACCTGGTTTTTAGGCCTTGGGGCTTTTGGCAATTTTTGAATAAAAAGGTTTAGGCCTGATGCATTTGGAGAGGCATCAGTCGTGCACGGGCCCCACTTCTCCATCGTCCCCAATTTCCAAACTCATGGGTCCGTATTTCAGAATGTGAGGAGCTACAGGTACAAATCTGGCCCTGCACGATCAGGGGAGCCACAGTGGCTTTTGAGAAGCCACATCACATAAACATATGACAGCAGTAGCACTCTTTCCCACATTGACTGTATGGTATTTAAGTATCAAAGTGTTGGCTTCATCCCATTTTTGTTTTGCCATAAAAATGCAGACAAAGACCCTTGCGCTAGCACAGAATGCCAGAACTCTCCCAGCATCCCCTCTGCGTTTGAGGCATTCCGATAGCAGTGCTGTTCCCAAAGCACAAAAAAAGGCAAGAACACACACCAACACAGCTTGGAAACAGGTCACCTTTAGTGTCCCAGAACAACTGGAGCATTTTTATGTACCTACACTATTCCTTAAATATGTTTACTATTAACAAGTGATTTCTTTTTAGTTCATGTGCAGCTAGTAATAGTACAACCACTACCTTCAACATAGAAGCCTTTGAAATTGCACATTGTTATCAGCTGTTACAAAACACATTTGCACAAATACAGGACAGGAGCCTTCTCAAGGTGCACCTCATGCTGGTGAATTGAAGGATCTTCTCTGTTTTGCCTCCAAAAAGCCTGATCACTCCATAATGTGTAGGAAAGCTAGGAAATTGCTCCAAAAACTGTCTCCTCACAAATACACATCCTAAAAGAAGGGCCAAGGTAAAGTGTTCAGAATGTTTTAGATATCAATTTATATTGATGTGGGGTTTTTTCTTGCAGTAAGATAGCTTTTCAAGATTTATGAACTTAACTATTCTGACAATAACACATCATGGCCCCACCTGCTCTCTAACAGCTTGCCAAAGGCTTCCCTTTCCAGCTTCCTCCTCGCTTAGTCAAGCCTCATCATTCTCCTGCTTTCTTCCTTTCATTAATTTTTCCTATTCTGTACCATCAAAAGCAGAAGTTTAGGACCCCAAAACAGGCTTGACTGAGCTTGCTAGTTAAAGCAGTACATCATTTTGGAATTCAGATTTGGAAACTGGTGAACTGTGGTAAATATAAATATTTTAAACAAGATTTGAAACAGTGCACTGTTAGGATAGTCAAAACATAAACACAACTATATCACTGTTGCTTTCAAAGTATTCAGATTATTTTTTTAGTAAGTTTCACTTCCACACTTGCACACTAGACTATATAATCCTAGCAGGAACATACTCTCTTAAATGGAAAGACCTACAATTCAACAAGCATGATTTCTAGACTCAGGCTGCATTACGTAAAACCCTCTGAAAACACAATGAAACACATAAGTTTTCTTGGGCAGAATTAGCATAAACACTAACTTCTTCAAAATCCACCCAAAACTTACTAATTGCAGAAATAGTATCAGAAGGAACACCCACGTGTATTGCCCAAGCTTTCTTTAATTACAAGTTGATTTTTCAATAAAGTGGGATAGTTCTAGTAATAAGGTTGTTAAAAAGTGAGTGTAGATTTGAAAACCTGAGAACTCTAAGCAGCATCACATTTTATTTTTCCATCTTGACCAATTTCACAAGATTTTAGTTGTGCTACTTTGGTATTACGGAAGTCAGAAGTTTTACCAATTGTATTTTTCATCTAACTTCTACCTTGCCAAAAGTAAACAATTTTACACCATTATAAAATTGGCCCTAGGTGATGTAATGAGAATTTTATGAGCAAATAAAAAGATACAAAGCAAGATATGTGCCTCCTGGAGGCTTACCAAACTTTTTTCCTTCTCTGGTTGTGCCCGTCATCTTGATCTTGGCAACTTCAAAGAAATCTTTTATTTCCCTTTCATATAGTCGTGATAAATAATCCATATAATTCTTAAAAGAAAAACATAAAGTTAGTTAATAGGTATACATATTGACTTTGTTCTATTACAGTTAAATTGTTCTTAAAAAACAGTAAGTTCTAAATAAACTATTTTGGACTATTTCAGGGCTCTTGTAGAGCTAATTCTTTTAAAGACTTCCCCTGGTGTTTAGCACGTGTGAAGTGTTATTCACGAGTAGGCCCACCAAGGTTNTCTCCATCGTCCCCAATTTCCAAACTCATGGGTCCGTATTTCAGAATGTGAGGAGCTACAGGTACAAATCTGGCCCTGCACGATCAGGGGAGCCACAGTGGCTTTTGAGAAGCCACATCACATAAACATATGACAGCAGTAGCACTCTTTCCCACATTGACTGTATGGTATTTAAGTATCAAAGTGTTGGCTTCATCCCATTTTTGTTTTGCCATAAAAATGCAGACAAAGACCCTTGCGCTAGCACAGAATGCCAGAACTCTCCCAGCATCCCCTCTGCGTTTGAGGCATTCCGATAGCAGTGCTGTTCCCAAAGCACAAAAAAAGGCAAGAACACACACCAACACAGCTTGGAAACAGGTCACCTTTAGTGTCCCAGAACAACTGGAGCATTTTTATGTACCTACACTATTCCTTAAATATGTTTACTATTAACAAGTGATTTCTTTTTAGTTCATGTGCAGCTAGTAATAGTACAACCACTACCTTCAACATAGAAGCCTTTGAAATTGCACATTGTTATCAGCTGTTACAAAACACATTTGCACAAATACAGGACAGGAGCCTTCTCAAGGTGCACCTCATGCTGGTGAATTGAAGGATCTTCTCTGTTTTGCCTCCAAAAAGCCTGATCACTCCATAATGTGTAGGAAAGCTAGGAAATTGCTCCAAAAACTGTCTCCTCACAAATACACATCCTAAAAGAAGGGCCAAGGTAAAGTGTTCAGAATGTTTTAGATATCAATTTATATTGATGTGGGGTTTTTTCTTGCAGTAAGATAGCTTTTCAAGATTTATGAACTTAACTATTCTGACAATAACACATCATGGCCCCACCTGCTCTCTAACAGCTTGCCAAAGGCTTCCCTTTCCAGCTTCCTCCTCGCTTAGTCAAGCCTCATCATTCTCCTGCTTTCTTCCTTTCATTAATTTTTCCTATTCTGTACCATCAAAAGCAGAAGTTTAGGACCCCAAAACAGGCTTGACTGAGCTTGCTAGTTAAAGCAGTACATCATTTTGGAATTCAGATTTGGAAACTGGTGAACTGTGGTAAATATAAATATTTTAAACAAGATTTGAAACAGTGCACTGTTAGGATAGTCAAAACATAAACACAACTATATCACTGTTGCTTTCAAAGTATTCAGATTATTTTTTTAGTAAGTTTCACTTCCACACTTGCACACACTACTATATAATATCCTAGCAGGAACATACTCTCTTAAATGGAAAGACCTACAATTCAACAAGCATGATTTCTAGACTCAGGCTGCATTACGTAAAACCCTCTGAAAACACAATGAAACACATAAGTTTTCTTGGGCAGAATTAGCATAAACACTAACTTCTTCAAAATCCACCCAAAACTTACTAATTGCAGAAATAGTATCAGAAGGAACACCCACGTGTATTGCCCAAGCTTTCTTTAATTACAAGTTGATTTTTCAATAAAGTGGGATAGTTCTAGTAATAAGGTTGTTAAAAAGTGAGTGTAGATTTGAAAACCTGAGAACTCTAAGCAGCATCACATTTTATTTTTCCATCTTGACCAATTTCACAAGATTTTAGTTGTGCTACTTTGGTATTACGGAAGTCAGAAATTTTACCAATTGTATTTTTCATCTAACTTCTACCTTGCCAAAAGTAAACAATTTTACACCATTATAAAATTGGCCCTAGGTGATGTAATGAGAATTTTATGAGCAAATAAAAAGATACAAAGCAAGATATGTGCCTCCTGGAGGCTTACCAAACTTTTTTCCTTCTCTGGTNAAATTAGACTCTTAAAATGGCTTTTTAATAATTTTTTTTCACGTTTTTAAAAATTTTGTTACTTAGCACACAATACATAAATATGAAAGTCTCTTATTTTTTCATTATAGTGTCATAAATATGTCAACAAACAACTATTTAAAAGCCATTTTAAGAGTCTAATTTAACTCTTCCATGGTTGAGCTTTTAAGAATGACAGTATTTTATTATGAAGACTTGTTCTGTTAGGACTTGCCCTTTATTTCTATCTAAACATTTTCTATACTTCTGTAGTAATTTTTGCACTCCATATCAGTTTTAAACAAGGTTGTTAAAAGTAACATTTCTACAAAGCCAAAATGTTTCTATTTAATCTACTTTAAAAGAGACCTCTGACATTTTTAATCTCCAAATGAATATCTGTTGAAATAAAGATGTCACACAGGCAATAAGGACATCAACATGAAAAAAGCTTAATTATTTTTTCACTAGACTGTAAATTGGCAAACTCATTTCAAATAAATACTAAGATTATCATTTTAGGATACTTCAGAACAGAGACACAGAATCTTAAGAAGGGGAAAAAAATACAGGATACAACAAATACCCCAAAGTTTCCTATCCCAGAGAAGAATAAGAGGAGCAGTGTATGTAATCGAAATGAATATTAGAAGGAAATGCACATACATATAGGCAATTCTTTTGACTATCAAAAATAGAATATTATATACATGCTCTAGCATTATTTGAGCACTTCACATACCTTTGTTAGCCCTTCATACTTTCCATAATCTGTATTCTTGAGCCACTCCATCAGTTTAGCATATCGAAGTAAATCTCTGTGGAATGGATGGTGATTGGGTAATGTCAGTTCAACAGAGTGCTGGGCAAGAGTAGAACTCTGATCGTGACCCTTGATAAGAGAAAGTTATAAAGTAAATCTCGAAACACTACACAGATGTACTAAAAGTCTCCTGGAAAACTTAAAATGCAGACAGCATCCCATTCAAACAGAAAAGCATCAAAGTATCTTGCACAAAAACACAATCTAGAGATGCAGATTGAAAAGACACCTAAAGTAACCCAGGCACTGAGGTGTTACAGCTGTGGCAGGTAATGCATCTTAGTAAGAGCCTCATTATGAGGCTCTTATTGTTTACCACTGCCTTCATGGGCTGTCAGCTTGGCATTGCCTGCATGAGAAGGCAAGGTACACCTGAGTGAAGGCTTAATGATGAGTGCAATTGTTCCTGAAAAGTTTGAATAGATTATTACATTACTTCTCTAAAAGCCAATAAAAAAGTAATCCTCAGCCTAGCCTATCTGCCATGTAGCAGAACACAAAATCAATAGCCAAGGGTTAACAAAGGGGAGAACAAAACTGTATTTTCTGTAAAATCTTTACCAGGTTTGCAATAAAAATAAAAAATAAAAAAAAAAAAAAAAAAAAAAAAAAAATTAAAATTGGGACTACTTTTTTGTACCCAACATGAACATGGACTTAATTTGAGTCCTGTTCTCTTAACTACATAAGCTGGAGCACAAATGGACCCAAAGAAACAAGTCCTCATTCATTTATTCTCACAGGCAATGGGAGTCACACAGTAAAACCTTCTAAAACCAACCTTGTAGTCTGACTCCCAACAAAAAACTTACTCTGTAAAGAATCATTATTATAACATATAATTCACTCGATGCTGTTGGTATTTCTGGGCATGCACAGTTCAAATATTTTCAACAGATCTCTAATACAATTGTATAAAAAATAGATATAGAAAACCATTTATGTTTCTCTCTCACACCCTGGTGTGCAACATTCCTACGACATACATTTTAATGTTGAGGTTCATTATAGTTTATGATCATTTACCTGGTGGCTTTCACAGCTTTCTCCACTATTACATTCCAAAGGCTAGTTTATGTTGCTGCTAGGAAACACTTGGCTATCCACATTTTTATTGCTTCTTTCATCTAACAATTTTATTCATGGCACTTGATTACATACAACTGTATTTGCTCAGTAGTTGCATTTTTTGTAAAGCCTGCTGAGAAATCCCCTCAGAAGATAAATTTCCTACATTTGTTGTAAATTTTTTGGCTGTCCTAAATTATGTCCTGATTAAGTCTGCTCCAAACCATCCTGAAGCTTCTAGATGTACCCCCACCATCTAATTAACAAGCTTCCTCT
Source organism: Ceyx cyanopectus (assembly GCA_013401355.1). NCBI lineage: Eukaryota > Metazoa > Chordata > Aves > Coraciiformes > Alcedinidae > Ceyx > Ceyx cyanopectus. The sequence continues at coordinate 30,290 of VYZU01018644.1, read as the reverse complement.
CACTGTATATACATTTATGTCAACTGCTACCAAATGATAAATGTTTGTTACTCAACTATTTAATAGTTTCAAAACTTCAAACAATTCTGTATTTCAAAGGCAGAAAGCCCAGCACTGTCTTTTAATTTAATACTGAACCTGTTGGGTGTTTTTAAATAAACCTTTGAAGTTACAGACACGTGGTAAGGTTAGTCAAATATTATCAGGACTTAGTAAAGAGAACTACATTAACTGTTAGTAACAGTTACTGCAAACAGTTTTTAACACTGCAGCAAATGGCAATTCAAAGTTGCATTTCTGTTTAAAACTTTTAAGATTTAATCTCATTTTTATGTAAAGCGAAGGAATCACTTTACTAACTTACAATAGTAGTTTGAATCACAGCATTGGGTTTCTTTGCTTTAAAAAAACCAACCCACAACACCACAATTTCATACTTCTAAGATAATATACTGAGGCCAAAATATCAATGAAACATGTTTTTCAGCTGAGTTTTGAATCAGAATGTTTTCCTTGTGTTAGGAGCCGTCTACACAGCATCATGTTTTCATTTGCCAGTTTCATTTACAAATATTTATCTGCCTTTGTTTTTTCTCAAGTGCTTTATTTTTGTTTAAAGAATCATTCTAAACAAATAATGCAACTCTTCAGACATTAAAGGTAAAAAAGTATTCCAGTCAGACTTTTCAAAACGGTGGGAGTGAGAAATTGCTATTCTATTAATCAGAGTAACAAAACAAGTTAATTTTAGCAAGATAACATAGAAACCTGCTATACTGCCAATACTTTAATCTGTACCTCAAAATTAAGTACACAACTTTTACAACAAGCAGAAAGGCTTTGCAGAGGCTCTTCTCTTGTAGTTAATGAACTCTTGTTGCTTAACCTTAGAATGAGGTAATCTATTTTATCTGCTGATTAACACCTAACAGCAGGCAAAAGCTTTTCAGAGGGCAAGTTGATATGAAAGACAATGTGAAGCCACTATTATTACCAGAAATTAAAAAAATTATTTAAAAAAATTGCAAATTGGTAATACCATTGTGAATAACACTGAAAAGTGTTTTTAGTGTTTCATCTAATACTCATTACATAGCAATAATAACCTTGTGTCATTTTTAAAATAAAATCCTCAGGACAGAATATCAGAGAGAGGATTCTGTTAAAACAGCCACTTTCAAGTCCAACATTCAAACTTTGTGAATGAATTTGCACAGGACTTCTACAACAGAGCTCCTATTTGCTTGTTTAAAAGCCAGGACACAATCTGTGTACTAAGTTTTTCAAAATATGAAAAGTAATAGGAGAAATACATCATCTTAATAACAGAAGCTAAAGAAAAAAAAACCAACATGCTCTAGAACTGTAATTCTTCTGCAAAGTGAAGCAAAAATAAGAAGCATTTATGTTTGCCATAAAAAGCCAAGCTTGTATTCTCAAGTGCAATTTTCTACACAATTATCCAGCATAACTCTATTCTGTGCACAGTCTAATACATAAAAACTAAAACTTCTAAAATTTTGATCACTCTGGTATGTATAAAAAGATAGTGTTTTTTTTTAATTACAAAAGATACAATTTGACACAACCACAGCAGCTGTACAGTTGTACACATATGATTTCCTGGAAATGCTTTTCCTCTATAGATCTCAAACTGTCTCTTAGCAATTTCTGGAGATCAGATCAGAAGCATGTTAGCTCATAAATGATAATCAAAGCCTGAGGGCTGGTAAAAATAACAGAAGAAGGAGCATAAGTCTGATGCTCTGCAATTGGTAAGGACAAATACCTTTTTGTAAAGCCAAAGATGCAGCAGCTAGTTAGGTAGTCAAGCTCAAAAAAAAATTAGTTAGAAAAGCTTGTATCAAACCCGATGTACTCACTGGAACTGAAATAGAGTGGGACCTGCTATAGAGTCGAAGGAGGGTCTGAGAAAACTAATTGGAGATAGAAAAATACAGAAATTAAAAAATGGACCTAAAAAAATCCCATCCATCCTTTAGGAAACAAACTTCAGAACACTGAGTTCTTAATGTTCCAAATTAAGGCTCAAAAATAAAGGTTTACATATTTTAGTCTGTATATTGGTTTTTTTTATGGTCCTTAATGTTGAGACAGCAAGTACTCCATGTTCTCTGTCTCTGACACCCTTAACAAAGGTCAATGCTTTTTTGCATCAATTCTTTACTGATTACACCACAGAAGATGTGTCATTATAGGTGGGACTGTTTTTCTTTTCAGGAAGAGTTTGTGACTGGAAGTGTGATAGGAAAGAGTAACAATACCTGCTGCACAAACACGCTGTTGAGGTGACTGGCAAGTCTCCGCGCAAACTGCTCGCGCAAGTCACTGAACCGCTGCTGCTGCTGCTTCACTGCCTGCAGCATCTCATGCCCTAGAACAAAAACCAACTGTCAGAGTACAAAACACACAGTGCTGGACTGCAGATGGAACAGAAAGGACAAGAGGTCACAATTCCCTCACATCTACAAAGTCTGACACTAGTGGGAAAGGCACAGAGACAGCACCATGTTACGTTGTTTGTTAGCTTGTAGTCCACCAACATTACCTGGATGAAGAGAGACATTCATACACTGCAGAAGGGCATCTGCTGCATTAGTGCAGGCCTCAATGCCTCGAGAAGATGTGAGATCTCCCTCCTGAAGAGCCTTTATATGACCTTTAGCCAAATCCATGTGATTCTAGAAAATAAGGGATAGTGTGGTCTGTAAGCCAGAAGCAGGTCAGTTTACTATGCTGCTGAACCAAGAATAAATACAACTCCATTATTATAAAAACTCACTAAAGTTAATGCAATAATAAGACAGACAAATAAAATTATTTTAAATTAACCTCATACATGGTTGCTAAAGAAGGCAGCAACCTAAGAGTTTTATACCTGACAAGAACAGCCATAGTAAACACAGTAAAAATGCCTACCACTAAGAACTCTATTTCTGTCAGTAGCTTCACATTATTGGTGTTGCTGAGGTGGATTAGGTGGTTGCTTTCTGAAATTTGATCCATTTGCTCTTTTACACTCTGAAGCATTTCTTCATAACTGCTCAGCTTTAGCTCAATTTGGTCAACTTCCTTTAGAGCTTCATCCAGCAACTTCATCAAGGTATTCACCTGTTTCTCTGAGGCCATAATTGACTGGATATTTGCCTGTACAGAAAATAAAGCCACAACATTTTAAGAGACATTTTCATATCTCAGAAGCATTTTGCAATCTCCTGTCTCTAACACTGCCAAATAAACACCTTCCAAAACTCTTGATGAAAATGACAAAACACTGTAAGCCTGCAGTACTTCTCATTTGAAGTCTTGCTGAACACAGCAGTTCCTCACCTATGACACTTCTTACTTCATAAAGATAAAAACCCAAAGCTTTGCTCAAGTTGTTAGAAATAAGTATTAATCTGCACAGAAAATAAAAACCAAACTGTAGTCCCTACATTTTTAGTTCCAGAAAAAACAGCTTAGGTGATAAAGTAATATTTTTTGTTGCATTATCCGCTATCTCTATGACAACAGCCATTTTCAAAATCTAAGAGAAACACAGAGCTTAACAATGAAGAGGCTGTTGGCTGTTCTCCCCACATTGTATCTCCTGCATCTCTGCAAGTTTATTAAATGATTTTGAGAATGTTGGGTTGTGTAAAAAGCAAGAGCAAACAATATGTTGCTACTACAGACAAACAAACATTACAACGTTACTAGACTGAACCAGTGTCCTAGTTACACTGTGAGTAGTATTTTTACTCATGAGTTCACATCTATTCTCTCCCTCCCTGCACCCCTGCCTTCAAGAAAGGTATGTGCAGAATGCCCCCCTTTTTTCTTCTCAACTCCTCCTTGAAAGCCTGCAACTCACCCTGGAAAATCTGGAAGGTAAAGAGTGAAGCTGAAGATTTTTAAAATCTGGGAACAGAGAGGATGTGGCTCTGCTTAGAAGCATATATACAGTTGCATTTAAGTAAGTGGCAGCAGATATCAGCTATCTTTCCAAAGAACAGCACACAGTGAACAGCTGAACGTGCTAACATGCTGTAGATCAGAAGAAATGTTTACCCCATCGAGCACTTGTAGCTCTCGTGACAACTTCTCTGCAAAGGCTTCAGCATTAGAAATAGCATATTCACACCCTTCCATCATTATCTCAATGTCCTGTTCTTCTCTTGCATTTAACTCCTGGTACTCATCCACTGCTTCTTCATCACCTCCTGCTACACTTTGATTCTCTCCACTTGGAACAGATTCTTGCACAAAGAAGGGAAATAAAACTCATTATCAAGTGCAGGAAGTCACAAGCATTTTAGGAATACTCAAGTATATTTGACTACCTTTACATAAATGAACAGGAACTTTCATAACAAGCACCTGCTACCCATGTACATTTTTTTCAAGTCTCAGTCTTTCATGAGCTTCATTAAGATTTCCAGAACTGATTCCCAATAGCGATGTTTTCCAAATTACACATCATATGCAAAATACAAACAGCCACCTTCCTTTATTGCATGTACAAAGGGACACACTGTCTCAATTTATTCACCTCTCATGCTGACACCCAACATCAGAATACATTACAATATTATGTTAGACTTGTTAGCAAAAAAAATCAGTAGAAATTAGATACTCTCTTTTGGTAGACAGAGCATAAAAAAATCTTTATGCTTAAGATAAGCTTCACAGCAGGAAAATCAGTAGAGAGGTAAATGAAAATTATATGACTTTTCCATTATTTCCTCACACCAGTGTCTGCTTAATCCAACAGGCCATTCAAAGGCTGACAAGTGATCCACAGACCAATAATGCAGAAACATCCAACCAGAAAGCATCTGAAACATCTCTCATGTCTAGCACCTCCATAAGCTACCAAAGCACTATATTAAAAAAAAAAGTAAAAATAGCAGCATATTGTTTAAGAAACATGCTTACAAAGCAAAATAAAGGAAAAAAAAGGTGTTACGCACCTTCTGCAACTTTAGGCAGTTCTGAAGAATTAAAAGGTAGGGAAAAGCAGAGGAAAGGAAGCAGAGAATGTTAGGTAGACAAGCATGAACAGTGTGTGTATATATTTAATGGGCAGTAAATTTGAATGTTTTAATCTTGCATCAGTTAGAAGTTGGTTAAAAACAAATTTCAGTCAATATCAAAATAAAGAAGTGCTCTTTTCCTTGTTTTACACTTAAAATTCAAGTTCTTCTGCACAAGACAGTCCAGTATTTAGTATCAACAGTTTAAACACCTCTGACAGGCCTGCTGTGAAATCTGCTTTCTCACTAGGCTGTACTAAAAATTTTAGCTATGAGACTGTAAAAATCTTTAATACAGCATGAGTGAACAAGAAACAAAGCCCTCTTAGCAACCACTCATTTAAACTGTCCAGCAGAATTGCTTCACAGTCTATAAACTTGAAATCTCATCTGAAGCTTTGTATAACCTTTTGCATGCTACCAAAGCCTCATTTTAAAACATTTTTCTAATTCAGGGGTCAAATTAGGAACAAATGCAGATTCGTTACACAACTGACAGATCTTGCAGGTAGGTTCTATTTTGTTCAAGAGACAGAGGGTCTTAGAAATACAATAAGCTTATCAATATTTAGAATATTAATGAAGCATTTTGTGTTGGTTCTCAGTTTTCAAAAAGAAAATCTGAATCTGTTATGTAGTCACCTTGTTTATCTGAAAACTTAGAAAATAAAAGAATAAAACTGAATGAGAAAACATGATGATCAGGATTTTTTTTTTAGTATATCTCTTTTACATCAATTATAAACTTTATATGTAAAATACAACTGTAGAAATTTACCTTCCAAAAGCTGTGAGCTGACATTAATGAAGTCAATTTTCTTTCTAAGATATCTCTGATTGAGTTTCCAGATACATGAAATGAAGGTGTTCTTTTCCACTATGCTGCTTGCAACCCATTTGTACACTTTGTCAAAATGCAAGTCGAATTCTGGGTTCTCCTGCAAAAGAGAAGATGTTGTAGGCTCAACAGCCAAATGGTTCTCTGAGCAGCAGAGACATTTTACACATTTAATTACTGAGGTGACAGGATAAAAATGAAATTAGTCAGATGCCAAACTTAAACCCTGCCATCTTAATGAAGGTGCTAAACAGGTTTTTTTCTGTAGCTTATATTGACAATTATAATTACTATTCATTTTTAAACAGTTCTCATTACATAAAATTTGAGTTGTTACAACTAGTGCCTGAAAAGTTCTATGACAAAAGAGTTACATAAAATCACATTTGCAAATCAAAAGATGATGCACCTATCAACTTTCATTCTGATGGTTTTTAATATAAGAGAGTTTGGCATTTAGCATCTGTTTTTTCTGAAAGAAAAATTCAACATTGCTCATTAGAGTAGTATTTATGTTCCAGCCTAATTCTGAAGACAGTTACTGAATTTGCCAGAAAAAGCCCTGAAAGATGGTATTTTAAATGCAACCTTAACCTGAATAAAGCAGCTCTCCCAAGTGGTATTTAGGATCAGTCAGGAAAATCTATAATCTAGCCAACAAGCTTGTGGATAACTGAAATAACAAAACATATTTAATCTACACCTGAGGAGGAGAAAAATCAATGAATTTTCAACTATATAACTTTCTGCACTATTCTTCCAAACCATCAGTTAACAGAACATAAAACCAGACATAAGACTTTTCACCTCTGCCTGTTTGTACATTCTGCCTGTTTGTACATCTCAGTGCATGATAACAGTTTAATGGGTTGTTCTTGTTGTTCTGTGGAAAAGAAGCCCACCTGAGGAACATACACCTTCCAACAAATTCTTGGAAAGGCTGGAAGAAAACATAGCACACAGAAGTGTATCACCCTAATTAATGTGTTATCAATCTAAGTGTTAAAAGACTATCAAGAAAGTTAACTTGGAACCAAAAGGATGGTATGAACAGACCATTAAACCAAAAAGAGTTAGCCATACTTTAACAGCATCTTTGGCATCAACAACAGCAAGATCTCGAAGTGCCCAAGCAGTTTGCCTTTTGTAGAAATCTCCCTTATCAGACTTTTTCACTTTCACCACATTTACTTGCACTGGTCGTTCTGTTGTCACTGTGAAATGAAGTAAAAAAGCAATTTCAAAACACACAGGTTACTTTTACGAGTTTCTGCTGTACTGCAACTTCTGAAATTAATTATCTGGGGGGATGTGGAATTTCATAATATTTATTTGATTAAAAGAGAACCTTTGAAACATTTTCATCCACAATATCCACCACAGTTTAAGTCTTAGCCTGATACACATCTCTATGCAGCTTGTGAACAATAAACTAAATTTACAGATACTCTTTCAACCTGAGACCATGGCCACATAACAAAGTACAGAGATAATTGAAGATTATAGTCAGAATCAAAATGTTTTCTGAGTACGGAAAAAAATACTAGCAAGCTTATTTACTGGCATATTGAGCCAAAGCACCCACTTTTTTGAAGAGCTGTAATATAATACACATACACTCAAAGGAACATTAGAACTCAGGTCAATTACTGTGACTCTCCAGAGCCCCCTGCCTTGGGCTCTAACCAGTATGCTTTATTGCATTTTATTTAGGCTGATCAGCCTAGATGCCTATTAAATCCCCTTTTAAGCACTACATAAAGCCTGCTGCAAAAGCCCATCAGGCCCACACAAATAATTTTGATCCCTTCCTTTCAAATTATGGTGAGACCTGAGAATAAAAGTACAGGGTTTTGCTTTTGTTCCAGTAAAAGCATTAATGGAAATGTAAGCTCCAATTTTGTCCATTAGAATTGGAAAGCACCTGCTTTATATAGGGCAGGAAGAAAAGGGCTAGACAAATGCAACTGAATGGAAACCAAAACCAAAGAGAAGAAATAGAGTGTGATATTACTCTGTACCTGTGGCACACAGAAAGCAATTTTTCTTCTTTTTGCCTGCTTTGCACACATTCACAATGCTCAACAAGCGTTCATCATTGGGAGTGAAAATATCCCTCTGTAAAGCATGCTTGATTGCAGTCATTTTCTCTCAGCTGAAAAGTTTTAGGAAGACATAATGTATTCTGGCACATTTAACACACAAAATAAGCAGCAGTCGTTTACTTATAGCAACTACAGTTCTTCAAGATGAAATTTTACAGGTAGCTTTATTAAACATAATCTAGACAAGTAACATTTAGGAAAAACAAACAAGAAAACTTACTAACTTCAGCAAGACAACTGTAATTTGTCAACACCAAGATGATCCTTCTGCTTAATTTAATGGAAAACAAAAAGCTTCTTAGTAGAAGTGGAATGTGAGGCACTAACAAAGAAAGCTGGAATAGGAATGAACTACAAAAAGATTCCCTTAGTAAGTAGTGGAATTTTAGAATGGGTATGAATTTGTGGATCAGTAAAAACCTGTATTAAGACAGGTGAACAAAAAAAGCCAAAATTTGACAGGATGGAGAATGTGAAACACAAGTGACCACAGTGATGACATTAAACAAAGCCTGAAGTCCAGAATCCTTCAAATATATCTAAACCCTTTAATTACATCTTCAGAACTCTTCCAACAAAGGTTGTATGTTGGGCAGCCCAAACTGAAAACAATGTTCCATTCTGAAGAAGGAAAAGTGCTCTGCACTGCAGGAAGATTTCTGCAATATATTCTGGATATGTCAGAGTCATTCAATCCACCACTCAAAGTCTAACAAATTACTTATTCTGAGTCTTGGTCTATACCACACACATCCTAATTCTCTTCTGGTAAAGGGACAAATTCTGATTCAGTATTAGTCTCTGCATGTTTCCTCACTCCCTCCCCTCCTGGGGATTTGTAAAAGTAATTCTTAATTTGTACTTGACCCATGTTATGTGAGCATTCTCAAGAATCCTGCTCAGTTTTCTTAAAGCAGAGTAAGTACATCACACTCTATTTGGGGAAGAAAAAAAAAGGACACCCTAAACCTAAACCAAGAGTTTTCCCAGGTTTGCCATCTCTGTAAGGAACATTTGTGGTGGTTATCTGGTGTCAAATTCATCATTGCCAAATCCTGGAGGATTACTAGAAACTTACTAAACTATGATTGCACAATTTTTATACCTTAACTTTACCCATCAAGCAGGTCTTATTTTTCTTATTAATTAATAAAAACTTAAGACACTGCAGTGGGCCCATGTAATAGAATAGTCTTAAGTCAGATTTCTTTTCTGTATCTCAATGTCTTTTTTTATAAAAGCTTTCTTAGAACAGAACAGCTCCTGGAAGACACTAGCTATGGGGACAGGTACACACCTGAAGCAGCAAATCTGGAGCTGCTAGCAACACAGGGTTTGGTTTCTTTGCTTTATGGCTTCATATTTTGCAAAGACTGTTTCACTGCCCTTGTCATGCAACCCATACTGTTACATGTAACAGGCTGTTCCTCTTTATCCTCAAATGAGGGTGTTACAGTAATGCAGAATAAAGTAAGCACTTTTGTATCTGGAAGAAATCTGAATTTCAAAGCCACCTAGACCTGAAAAGGCCACAACAAAAGTCCATCAGTTTGACTCTGCTGCCTGTGCTTGGGTGCATGGTCTGGAGCTCTAAAATGCAACACTTCTAATTACAGAGCTTCTTATCTAGCAAGGAAGTAACAGGGTATTTCAAAAGGAGAAAGAAAGAAAGCATGTCTGCTTAGCAATGGATCCAGAGATTTCTTCCATGAATCAAGTGCAGACCTTGAACCCTGGACTCCAAGCAAATGCTAAAAAAGCCAAACTTCTGCTTCCCTCTCACAGCACACACAGCAAACACAGGAGACTGCACAAGGCCATCACAGACTGTCCTTCACACCTTCTGGTAGGCTGGTAGATATGGTTTAGTGTCAGTGACACAGCTGCATACCAGAGCAGACCATTACATTGCAGAGGGCAGAGAGAGGAGTTGGATCTATTCACAGGGTTCCCCCTTCAAGGGACTCACCTGTGCAGTAACAGTTGCTAGCACGGGAGAAGGTGAAGGGTGAGAAGAAGGGGCTGCAAGAAAAGAAAGCTGTTCAGATTTTATGATGCATCAACAACTGCTTTGTTTAAAAATATTCACTGAGAGTTCCACTCTGCATTCTACAGGGTCAAAACAACTTCACAGCGTAGCCTAACGAACTCACATACCCGAGAAAGCCGTTCACAGTCGGAAGTCGATCAAAAGATCATTTAACAGGACTCAGAGTGAGTAATTGTAACAGCAGCGGCCTCCCAGGGGCCTGTCTGGCACCAGCTCAACCACCTCCCACCTGCGAGTCCCACAGAAACCGCCCCAGAGCAAACCCTCCGCGCAGCCGCCTCAGGGATACGATCTCCACAACCACCGCTCCGCCCAGAAGCCCCGACACCGCCAAGACACCCCGGGGCCACCAGCAGGGCCCGGCCCGCGGATGAAAGTGCGGAAGGCCCCACAGAGCATGCCGACGCCGCCTCGCTCTCACCGCGGAGCCAGGGCCAGGCGGCACAAGGAAGCGAAGGGGCCGCCACCAGCTCCAGCCGCGGCTGCTCCCGCCACGACCCCTCACGGCCCCTCACAACCCCTCACATCCCCTCACCGGCCGCCGCGCCGCTTCCGCTCACGTGACACCAGCGCGAAACCACGGCCTGCGCAGCCGCGCAGCGCCCCCTTCTGGAGGCCGTGGGCGTAACGGCCGCGGGGCGGGTCCTGCCTGACTCCGGTTTCACTCGCGTAGGGGGAAAAAGAAGCAGGGAAAAAAAGGATGGCTTGAAAAACCTTGCCAGGTTCGATGAAGCTGCCTACGTTAGCGGTGTGTTCAGCTCTTTTTAAACCCTACTGTGTAACTGCAAGACATAAACCCGCAAGAAAAGTAATGCAAGATCTCCCTGTATTGCAGCTGGAGAGAGCAGAGGAGTTTCCGTGTGGGTGTATGGGAAAGCTGATGGTGCCAGAGTGTAACACAACAAAATGCCATGGCAGAAATAAAGTGGATCGCACCAACGGCATAAGCAGTGTCATGTTAACTTGCTTCTGATGTCTGAGTTCTAAACTGACGGCAGGGCAGAGTTATTAAGGAGTTTTACATCTTTTAGGAGACAAGTATACTCAATGCAGGTATACCTGGGGTTGAAAGTTATAGACACACATCACACAGACAACACATTACAATATGACTGTATCTTAGAATTTCAAAAGACAAGTCTGTCTCCAACTGCAGCTGCACAAGAACAACTGTAATTACAATTTGCCTTCAGAATTAATATAACTTCAGTGACAAACATTCAGATTCTGCCCTTGCCCCTAAGCAGGAACACCCTCAATAACTGACAGTCTTTGATGCCAGTGATAATTCAGAGGGAGATGTTACTCTGTGACTAGTGATCATGACATTTAGGATTTGGGATCTAACCATGAGAAATTATATCCAATTCTGGCCATGCTACATGTACCCAGTGCTGTACCTTCCATTTCAAATGTTGCTGTGACAGAAGTTCTCTATGTGATTGATATACTTCACTCATTTTTAGCATTATTCATGTAAATTAATCATTAAATTAACATGTAAAACTGATTTAATCATTCCTGTACCATTTTTCCACTCGTTTGAAAGCATCAAATGTGACTGACCAATAAAGAATGTACTTCTGCTGAATGTACTTCTATTTCTGACTTACAAAACAACACACTGGATACTTCTATAATATATCATTCATGAGGGCCAAGGTTAAAAGAGAAGTTACAGTTTGGTAATTTCTCAATTCAGCCACAAAAAAATAACTGTCTCTGGCTAGATCTATAAAGCCTGAGCAAAGCAGGCATAAAAGACCAGGCAGGGTTTCATAAAGCTTTTGTTGGTGGTGGTCAAAACGCTGCTATCTTCCTGTCTTTAGTTCTTCATTTTGCTTCAGAGAAAAACAAAAACAAAGCAAATTTTGTTAATGCTAAGATGTGGCTACACACATTAAAACAGATGTGAGATCATTGTGCAGGACTCCCAGTGCCATTCTCTCCTCTCTTCAGCTTCCCACAGTTGCTCTTCAGAAATGGGCTTTGAGTTTCCAATCCAGACTTAAGCTCATGAAAAAATATTTGTAAATTACATATTGCAAATTATGTGATACTATCTCTCCCTTTACTGCAAGAAGACAGATGTATATGCTGAAAGTATTTGGGGATAGGTAGATGACAGGGAAAGAAGTAGTACAGGCTTTTCCTGTGAAGAGGTGGGTTCTGATATACAGAGAAGAATGAGAAAAAACCTGGAAGGCACAGTCCAGAACAGGGACTCCTTCCCTGCTCTGTTTCACTTCCAAAATTATTTTTTAAATTCTACATTGATTTGTATTTGCTTAATTAAAGATGCAGGGAAAGAGTAGTTATCCATGAAAGATAAACACATAGGTAGAGTCCTGTTTTGAATATAAGGTCATGGGGCTTAGGTGGTAAAAATTGCGTTGAATCCATGAACTCCAGTGGAACTTCACCAGTGCATTTTTTGTGAATATGGAGCTTATCTTATCTGAATTATGACAAGAAATGCTTTATTTCAGCATGGAGCTGCAGGAAACATACATTTCTTTAAGTATAGAATATACAAATATGGTCTTGATAAATGCTACATACAAAATATTCTGAAATTCTTTTGTCATACGTTTCCCCATATTCTTAATTCTGGTGTTAGTTAAGAGGTTTTTTTTAAAATACAGTTAGGAAAAAAAAAAACAGCATCATCTGTCTTTATGACAAACTCTCTTCTCTCTGTGACTCTTAAACAAATGAACCTGAAGTTCTGTTTTCTCATTAGCACTCTTTGTTTTCAGGGTGCAATATTTTTTCTTTTCTCTGGTAAAGATATATCTGATAACAACTTCTCCGTTCTGAAGAAAATCCACATTATATCCACAATCCCAAGTATTAATTCACTCCACCATTTAGCTGAAAGCTTTTATAAGAAATCTACAAATCCATTTGCAATTATCCTTTACTCCTTTAAGTTTCTCCCTGTTCAATTTTGGAGAAGTCTTCCAGGAAAAGCAGAAGAATCTCCAGACACTGCATTTCAAACTATGTTCTGTATATGCAGTTTCAGGAAATGGGATGTAGGAAACAATCCTGATTTAATTGAAAGATGCGCTACTGTCAGGTCTTTTCCATTTATAATTTAGTATATTCTCTATCTGGTGTTGTGCAGCTGTGCTATACTAACTGCAGAGGGGCAGTCTCCTGCACCTCAGGACGAAGATTTTCCACAGTGAACCAGGTCAGTCTAGCAGCTTCACAGTGGCTTGGTATTTGACAGCTCAGAAAGAACAGTGTATATGTCAAACGGCCCTAGATTAGTGACTGCATCAGTGGACAAGGGGTGACCTGTTGATGTGATCTATCTGGACTTCTGCAAGGCCTTTGACATTGTCACCCACAACACCCTACTTGCCAAGTTGGAGAGATATGGATTTGATGGGTGGCCAAGGAAGCAGAGGTGGGCTCAGGGGAACTTCATGAGGTTCAACAAGAGCAAGTGCAGGGTCCTGCACCTGGGCCAGAACAATCCCCACTATCAATCCAGGCTTGGGGATGAGGTGACAGAGAGCAGCCCTGCAGAAAAGGACTTGGGAGTGCGGATAGATGAGAAGCTGGACATGAGCAGCCAGTGTGCGCTTGCAGCCCAGAAGGCCAATTGCATCCTGGGCTGCATCAGAAGTGTGGCCAGCAGATGGAGAGAGGTGATTCTGCCCCTCTCCTCTGCTCTAGTCAGACCTCACCTGCAGTACTGTGTCCAGCTATGGAGCCCTCAACACAGGAAGGACATGGACCTGATGGAGCAGGTCCAGAGGAGGGTCACAAAGATGGTCAGGGGGCTGAAACACCTCTCCTACAAGGAAAGGCTGAGGGAGCTGGGATTGTTCAGCCTGGAGAAGAGAAGGCTCCAAGGAGACCTTATAGCCACCTTCCAGTGCCTGAAGGGAGCTTATAAAAAGAATTGAAAGGGCCTATTTACAAAGGCCTGCAGTGAAAGGACATGGGGAAATAGTTTTAAATTAGAAAGGAGTGGATTTTGATTAGAAATACAAGTTCTTGACCATGAGAGTGGTGGAGCATTGGAACAGGTTGCCCAGGGAGGTGGTTGAGGCCCCATCCCTGAAGACATTCAAGGTGGGGCTTGACAAGGCTCTGAGCAACCTGCTCTGGTTGAAGATGTCCCTGCTCTCAGCAGAGGGGTTGGACTAGATGGCATCTAGAGGTCCCTTTAAACCCAGACATTTCTATGATTCTATGATTCTAGGGCTCCAAAGATCTTTTAATGTATATTTTCCTTTTGATAAGAACTGAAATAATTTACATGGACAATGTCCCTTCTCTCCCTTTGTTCAGTCTGATTGCTTAGTGAAGAATGTCTGAATTATCATACAGAAGAATTGACAAACAGGTTTTAATTGCATATTATTCCACATAAAATCCAGGCTTATTTGTCTTCTGGTATAGTCAGTTTAATGCTTATACAGTACAAGAATAGAAGGATATAAACTACAGATGCAAGTCCATTAAATATGATTTAACATTATAGTAATTTTTAGCTTATCAGTTTCTAACATGATCCAGACAACCATTGGTCAGGAATTAACTGTACCTGTGCTTTATTTCAAAAGAATCTCTGAAGTACTTATTATGAGAGGTTCTGTATTTTTATTACAAGTGATGGAAGCTTTTTAACCCAGAAAATATTTCCTTGTGCCTATTAAGCAAAAAATGTGTAAAATTGCAGAAAACATTATGACCTCTACAATTCATACACAGTCCAAACAAGACAAAGAATCATAGGTAACTGTAGTCTGACCTATACTTGCTACTGAAAATGGTTTTGTGGAACCTGGATGTTGGGCAAATATTTCTTGTAGCTATGGATCAAATGTTACAATGCACATACCTGCACTGGATTATCCCACAGTTGTTCTGAAAAGAACAACTGCATTTCATAAACAATTGCTATAAATACAGTCCTTCTAACAGTATTTACGTGTTAAATTAAGACTTAAGTCCTTACAAATTCCATATTTGTGTTACCCACATAAACTGCTGTTAGAACTGGTAAGATACACATAACTGTTAAGACTTGGATTAGAATGAGTTTAATTATACAATATATGTCTAGAAATAAATAAATAGCTTCTCAGTATTAGCTAGTCAAATGTATGGCCTTTCCTGTATACAAGTAAGAGTATTAACATTTAAAAAATAGAGTAGAAAGGGGTGTTTTTTTTTTTTAATTTTATACATTTTTTTCAAATATATTTTCACTCATTAGATGTTAATTTCAATTTTTGCTCCAAAGCACATTTACACAAATATTTTTGAAGGTATGAGTCTGTGTGAAAGACAGCAGTGAAGTACAAGTCACAGGATCTTTTCCCCTTCACTTTCCTCCAACAGGTTGGGTACCCGGGGTTGTTCTTTCCCAGGTACAAGACTCTACACTTGCCCTTGTATTTAATTAAATTTCTTCCTGCCCAACCCTCCAGACTGTCCAAGTCTCACTGGATGGCACACAGGTTTCTGGTGTGTCAACCACTCCACCCAGTTTGGTGTCATAATCAAACTTGCTGACAGTGCACTCTGTGCCCTCATATATTTATAAGCCCTTGCCAGACTGAGGCCCTCCTAATAGACATAAATGAATGGAAATTGTTTCTATAAAAGGGATGTTCCATTTTTTACTTACATGTAAAATTACAAAGCAGATACTGCATATCACTTACTATCATTTTGATCAGATTATTTATGAAATGCTGGTCAGTGAAAGTCAACCAGTCACCTTAACATAAGAAAATTTTAGGACAAAGGACACAGGGAGAGACATAAAAGGTTGGAAGCGTAGAAGCACATCCTCATAAGTACTAAGCAATCCCTGTTGTTGGATGACCAGCTTGAATCATCACTTAGGTAGGTGTCATCAAAGTTTACAATCTTCAAGTCCTTCTTGAGGTACAGTTCATTCAGTTTGCTTAGTGTTCGAGCAAAGGTGTATTTAGATGCACAACTATATGCTTCTAGATTGTAGACTTTGTGGAAGTGCATATCAAAATATGGATTATCCTAAAAACAGGGGAGAGAGAATGAAATTATTACATGCATTACAGACATTAGGACAGCAATATGTTGTTGTCTGCCCAGATAACTTCAGGGCTTCTTCTCAGTTTGATGGACTGGAAAGGACTTTGTGTTATTTCTTCTATTCATACTAAAAGGTCTTTTAAAACTCTACAAATAGTGGTTTATAATTAGCTGCTATTCTTTGCCATTAGGAGTTTTGCCTGAACAAAACTTTCAAAGTTGCCCAAGTGATATGCTGCACTTTATTGGGATAATACAGTCTTGTTTTGAAGCAAACCAATTTGTCATGTTGCCTAAAACACACTATATGAAAAGCACTTGCCTTGGACTATAACTATATATGCCAGTCAGAAGAAGAATATTGATTGCCCTTCCTGCCTAAACTGTAATTCTCTCTGCTTTCTGGCCCCTTGGCACCATTAATCCTAGCAGCATCTTTGTTAAATTCTGTGGATCTGAATAACTATTAGGAATATTTATAGCAGTGTTAATCATCCTATAATTATGTGTTTGAGGTTCATTTAGGCTTTTCTTTAACAAATATTAGACTAATTTTGATGATCCCAGTTATGGAAGGCTGAATCATCTTTGAAGAATATTTTAGCACAACGCTCCAGAAAAAAAAATAGATACATTTGTACAGGAGAGAGATAAGAAAATCCTCTGGTTGCCTCAGCTGAGGAAGGGACAGGAACATACCGAGAAGCAAGATAACTTGGAGAGGGGACATAAAATATTATTAGTTTTGGCTTTTTTTCTCTGGCCTACACTGCAAACAGGTGACAGGGTGCAGGGATACTCTGAACCTGATCTTACCTCCTCCATCTCCCAGAGGTTGCTAGTTTTAGATTTGAAGGTGATGTGTACAGGATAGGAAGAAAACAACCACAGTTTGTCATTGGAGATAGGCTCTGAAACCTTTCTTGTGGGCTTTTGATTTGTCTTTCACTAGAGTAATATAATCTGAATTCTATTTTATGTTCATTTGAAAGCATTTTCAAAGGGGAAAAAGTAATTTTTTCCTGGACTACATTCATTATGCAGAGATTACTATTAAAATGTCTTCTCATTCATGCAATAAGATATTCTCTGTGGCATAATCTTCTGGCTTTTATAAAATAGGATTTAATTCTACTTTTGCTGGTGTTCTGTATTGTGCTACTGCAGCCTTATTTTACTTTTCTGAAGTTGTAGCTGAGAGATTAGTACCTTTTAACCAGTAAGACAGCCAGATCTAGACAAATTTGTTTCATATTTACGTACACAAATGCACAAATATGTACTTGATATAAGTAATATGAGATTAAACTATGTGAAAGCCATGTGAATTTCATAGGCTGGTACACCAAACAATGCATTTGCAAGACATTGTCATCACACAGACAACATGGTCAAACGTTTAAATCACAGGGTCTCCAAAAATAAATACTTTATTATCCACAAAAATATTTAGCAACATTTTGGTTTCAAATAAACATTAATATCTATGGAACTAACTCCAGTTTATTCTGGGATCTGCAGGTGGAGAACTTTTATTCCCAGTTACAATGAATAAAATAGAAAACATCCATTTTGTCCCCAAGACCTCAACAGAAGAGGTGAAGATTTCAACAAACAAGAAGATCTCTCCTTTCTCCTCCCCTTCCAATAGTGCAAATGTAATATAAAGCCTTTCACAGGCAATAAAACCAAAATTCCTTAGAGGTTTGGGTTTTTTTTTTGTTGGTTTTTTTACATAACTTTATTTTTAAGATATGCATTTAAATTGCTTTTTAATACTTGTATCCCAAATTTCAACACAAGAAAAGTATACTCCAGCTATTTAATAATATGTAGCACTTACAGTATCTGCTTCTTTTCCATCAATCATCTCCAGATCTTTCAAAAACCACTTTTCAACTATTTCATACTTCTCCTCTCGATCCACTCTCATGTGTTTAACCATACATATTTCTACTTCTTTACTTGTAGTCACTGCAAGAAAAAAGTAGTTTAGATACACAAGCAAGTTCTTCCCAAAAGTTCTGGTAATAAAAGATTTATACTACACTTCAGAGAGTAACTCAAATGATGATGGGCAGGGCTGTATAGGGCTGTGTGAGTAATCCACTTATCCTGATTAATTTGAGGGGGATTCTTTTGGGGTCCTGGAGTGGGAAGATTCCAAAACTGCAACCAAGGCTTTATATTTACTTGTGCTATATTTTCCATTCCATGGATTAAAGTCTTTTACAAAGCTATTAGTTTTTTTAAAGCAAAACTCTCATTTCCATATAAAATAAGTAGGCTACTTAAAAATATCATTGAAAGTATTTCTTAAAGTTTTTAATTGCCAAGAGATATCTTTTAGAAATTGCTATTTTCCAACTTAGGCAGGAAATGAGCAAAAAGAGCACAAATACACTCTTTGCAATAACTACTATTATTAATTGATTACATTGAGTGCTGCATAGGAAATTGGATTTCTGTAACACACCATAATGAGTATGAAAAGCACCGGAGACTGAATCTCTTGAACATCCAGTAGGATGGCTGAAGGGCAGACTGTTTCCCCAAGCCATCCCTAGCATCAGACAAGGGTGAGATGTCACCTATGTCTGGCAGGAGCATTTTGACATCATAGCATAAGGCTGCAGATGGAGTAGCAAATATTATTTTATTTCTACTAACTGCCTGAAGTTTTGAAAACTCACTTTGAAACTTGACTAGTTTTATCTTATCCCTGTTTAAATGTCTCTGACTTCTCACCTGTTTATAAGAAAATGGTTATTAAATAAACAACAAATATATGTTGGAGATGTGTCTTTCTGTTGAAACAAAAAGGAAACAAGCCCAAGTCCACAAGTCCCCAGTTCTGTCAGAAATACAAGGGGATGTTCTAGTGGCCCCCAGGTCCCACATTCTGGCAAGTCTCTACCCCTTATGAAGAGGCAGTAATCATATAAGGACAGAGCACTGATGTGTTAGCAATAACAGAACCATGAACTTCTGCTGCCCCATGGTAAAACTTCGGTGGACTATTCTCATCTAAAAAATAAAACAACAACAAACTAAACCAAAGCCAATAAACAAACAAACACAAAAAACCCCCAACCTTTTATGTTCCTGAATTTTAGATACTGTTCTTGCACTCAGCTAACACAGTTAAAAAAAACCCAAACAAACTATATAGAAGATGAGAGGAGATCTCCCATGTCATTATATTACATTCTAAAAGCTTTTCTTGGGGAAAGCATGGCTACGGCAATGCCTTCATAGAGCACAAACCATTTCTGAAGGTTTTCCATGGACTGAACACCCTTTTCAGAGTCTCTGTTGGATAATATGATGTTATCCCTACTGTTCTCAGTCATATCAATACTGGGTTGTGACAAATCCCTGAATGTGGTTGCATTTCAGCTTTACAGTTTTCCTGGACTCATAAAGCACTTAGTGAGAGGATACTATTGGTGTCACACAAGAAATGGGATTTGCTACAGTGGAAAGGAAGGGAAATAATGTTTGGCATGTGGCACAAAAATAAGATTGTTCAGTTATCCACACCAAGATTTTGTTGTAATATAGATTTTAAAAGGCATTTATTTCAAAAACTTAACTGGTTTGTTGGTTTGTTTGTTTTTTAATGGTAACTTGAAATCAACAGGAATGTACTGTGGTTGCATTGCAGGGATAAAATTTTAGATAATGNAACATTAATATCTATGGAACTAACTCCAGTTTATTCTGGGATCTGCAGGTGGAGAACTTTTATTCCCAGTTACAATGAATAAAATAGAAAACATCCATTTTGTCCCCAAGACCTCAACAGAAGAGGTGAAGATTTCAACAAACAAGAAGATCTCTCCTTTCTCCTCCCCTTCCAATAGTGCAAATGTAATATAAAGCCTTTCACAGGCAATAAAACCAAAATTCCTTAGAGGTTTGGGTTTTTTTTTTGTTGGTTTTTTTACATAACTTTATTTTTAAGATATGCATTTAAATTGCTTTTTAATACTTGTATCCCAAATTTCAACACAAGAAAAGTATACTCCAGCTATTTAATAATATGTAGCACTTACAGTATCTGCTTCTTTTCCATCAATCATCTCCAGATCTTTCAAAAACCACTTTTCAACTATTTCATACTTCTCCTCTCGATCCACTCTCATGTGTTTAACCATACATATTTCTACTTCTTTACTTGTAGTCACTGCAAGAAAAAAGTAGTTTAGATACACAAGCAAGTTCTTCCCAAAAGTTCTGGTAATAAAAGATTTATACTACACTTCAGAGAGTAACTCAAATGATGATGGGCAGGGCTGTATAGGGCTGTGTGAGTAATCCACTTATCCTGATTAATTTGAGGGGGATTCTTTTGGGGTCCTGGAGTGGGAAGATTCCAAAACTGCAACCAAGGCTTTATATTTACTTGTGCTATATTTTCCATTCCATGGATTAAAGTCTTTTACAAAGCTATTAGTTTTTTTAAAGCAAAACTCTCATTTCCATATAAAATAAGTAGGCTACTTAAAAATATCATTGAAAGTATTTCTTAAAGTTTTTAATTGCCAAGAGATATCTTTTAGAAATTGCTATTTTCCAACTTAGGCAGGAAATGAGCAAAAAGAGCACAAATACACTCTTTGCAATAACTACTATTATTAATTGATTACATTGAGTGCTGCATAGGAAATTGGATTTCTGTAACACACCATAATGAGTATGAAAAGCACCGGAGACTGAATCTCTTGAACATCCAGTAGGATGGCTGAAGGGCAGACTGTTTCCCCAAGCCATCCCTAGCATCAGACAAGGGTGAGATGTCACCTATGTCTGGCAGGAGCATTTTGACATCATAGCATAAGGCTGCAGATGGAGTAGCAAATATTATTTTATTTCTACTAACTGCCTGAAGTTTTGAAAACTCACTTTGAAACTTGACTAGTTTTATCTTATCCCTGTTTAAATGTCTCTGACTTCTCACCTGTTTATAAGAAAATGGTTATTAAATAAACAACAAATATATGTTGGAGATGTGTCTTTCTGTTGAAACAAAAAGGAAACAAGCCCAAGTCCACAAGTCCCCAGTTCTGTCAGAAATACAAGGGGATGTTCTAGTGGCCCCCAGGTCCCACATTCTGGCAAGTCTCTACCCCTTATGAAGAGGCAGTAATCATATAAGGACAGAGCACTGATGTGTTAGCAATAACAGAACCATGAACTTCTGCTGCCCCATGGTAAAACTTCGGTGGACTATTCTCATCTAAAAAATAAAACAACAACAAACTAAACCAAAGCCAATAAACAAACAAACACAAAAAACCCCCAACCTTTTATGTTCCTGAATTTTAGATACTGTTCTTGCACTCAGCTAACACAGTTAAAAAAAACCCAAACAAACTATATAGAAGATGAGAGGAGATCTCCCATGTCATTATATTACATTCTAAAAGCTTTTCTTGGGGAAAGCATGGCTACGGCAATGCCTTCATAGAGCACAAACCATTTCTGAAGGTTTTCCATGGACTGAACACCCTTTTCAGAGTCTCTGTTGGATAATATGATGTTATCCCTACTGTTCTCAGTCATATCAATACTGGGTTGTGACAAATCCCTGAATGTGGTTGCATTTCAGCTTTACAGTTTTCCTGGACTCATAAAGCACTTAGTGAGAGGATACTATTGGTGTCACACAAGAAATGGGATTTGCTACAGTGGAAAGGAAGGGAAATAATGTTTGGCATGTGGCACAAAAATAAGATTGTTCAGTTATCCACACCAAGATTTTGTTGTAATATAGATTTTAAAAGGCATTTATTTCAAAAACTTAACTGGTTTGTTGGTTTGTTTGTTTTTTAATGGTAACTTGAAATCAACAGGAATGTACTGTGGTTGCATTGCAGGGATAAAATTTTAGATAATGTGTTTTGCTCCTACAGAATCACAGCAGATTACAGTAGCTGCTGGCAGCTGAATGCAACCCCATCTTTCAGAATCAGATTTCCACTCTCCTCACCACTTACTTGACTATGCCTGAATATATTAACAGAGCTGGATTGTGAAGAGATCCTATTCTTAATACTCTACATAAAATTTCCTTTATGTCTTCAGAGACTTCCAATAAATTAATCTGATTATAGGCTTTCTTTAGTGGCTTGTTCTCCTCTACCTTAAAAATAAATTTTTAGTAAAGGCGTATAATGTTATTTTTCCTCTGAGTGTATTTCGTAACAACGAACTGTTTAGCTCTATCACATGCAACTAAACATACTTCTACTGGTTAGTTTTATAAACTCCGAATCCATTCTGTATGTCTGCACACTTCACAACTCTATGATGTGCACAAATCTGTTTCTTAAAGCTATTTTTACAGTTCTAAAATACAATGCCAGTTCTACTAAAATTANGCTACTTAAAAATATCATTGAAAGTATTTCTTAAAGTTTTTAATTGCCAAGAGATATCTTTTAGAAATTGCTATTTTCCAACTTAGGCAGGAAATGAGCAAAAAGAGCACAAATACACTCTTTGCAATAACTACTATTATTAATTGATTACATTGAGTGCTGCATAGGAAATTGGATTTCTGTAACACACCATAATGAGTATGAAAAGCACCGGAGACTGAATCTCTTGAACATCCAGTAGGATGGCTGAAGGGCAGACTGTTTCCCCAAGCCATCCCTAGCATCAGACAAGGGTGAGATGTCACCTATGTCTGGCAGGAGCATTTTGACATCATAGCATAAGGCTGCAGATGGAGTAGCAAATATTATTTTATTTCTACTAACTGCCTGAAGTTTTGAAAACTCACTTTGAAACTTGACTAGTTTTATCTTATCCCTGTTTAAATGTCTCTGACTTCTCACCTGTTTATAAGAAAATGGTTATTAAATAAACAACAAATATATGTTGGAGATGTGTCTTTCTGTTGAAACAAAAAGGAAACAAGCCCAAGTCCACAAGTCCCCAGTTCTGTCAGAAATACAAGGGGATGTTCTAGTGGCCCCCAGGTCCCACATTCTGGCAAGTCTCTACCCCTTATGAAGAGGCAGTAATCATATAAGGACAGAGCACTGATGTGTTAGCAATAACAGAACCATGAACTTCTGCTGCCCCATGGTAAAACTTCGGTGGACTATTCTCATCTAAAAAATAAAACAACAACAAACTAAACCAAAGCCAATAAACAAACAAACACAAAAAACCCCCAACCTTTTATGTTCCTGAATTTTAGATACTGTTCTTGCACTCAGCTAACACAGTTAAAAAAAACCCAAACAAACTATATAGAAGATGAGAGGAGATCTCCCATGTCATTATATTACATTCTAAAAGCTTTTCTTGGGGAAAGCATGGCTACGGCAATGCCTTCATAGAGCACAAACCATTTCTGAAGGTTTTCCATGGACTGAACACCCTTTTCAGAGTCTCTGTTGGATAATATGATGTTATCCCTACTGTTCTCAGTCATATCAATACTGGGTTGTGACAAATCCCTGAATGTGGTTGCATTTCAGCTTTACAGTTTTCCTGGACTCATAAAGCACTTAGTGAGAGGATACTATTGGTGTCACACAAGAAATGGGATTTGCTACAGTGGAAAGGAAGGGAAATAATGTTTGGCATGTGGCACAAAAATAAGATTGTTCAGTTATCCACACCAAGATTTTGTTGTAATATAGATTTTAAAAGGCATTTATTTCAAAAACTTAACTGGTTTGTTGGTTTGTTTGTTTTTTAATGGTAACTTGAAATCAACAGGAATGTACTGTGGTTGCATTGCAGGGATAAAATTTTAGATAATGTGTTTTGCTCCTACAGAATCACAGCAGATTACAGTAGCTGCTGGCAGCTGAATGCAACCCCATCTTTCAGAATCAGATTTCCACTCTCCTCACCACTTACTTGACTATGCCTGAATATATTAACAGAGCTGGATTGTGAAGAGATCCTATTCTTAATACTCTACATAAAATTTCCTTTATGTCTTCAGAGACTTCCAATAAATTAATCTGATTATAGGCTTTCTTTAGTGGCTTGTTCTCCTCTACCTTAAAAATAAATTTTTAGTAAAGGCGTATAATGTTATTTTTCCTCTGAGTGTATTTCGTAACAACGAACTGTTTAGCTCTATCACATGCAACTAAACATACTTCTACTGGTTAGTTTTATAAACTCCGAATCCATTCTGTATGTCTGCACACTTCACAACTCTATGATGTGCACAAATCTGTTTCTTAAAGCTATTTTTACAGTTCTAAAATACAATGCCAGTTCTACTAAAATTACATGAGCACGGGGAACATGACTTGCTCAGTACTTCCACTAATCTGTAAAGCAATTTACTGACTTGAAAAACTGCTTATGGATGAGAGCATTTCTCTTTTTCTAGTATCTTTCAACATTGTGAAATTTAAAACAAAACAACCGAGCTTTTCTGAAACCTTGTTCTAAAACCATTATGAAAGAGGTACACTTGAAATCACATTTAGTAAAGAGCCATATAATTAAGTTTATCAGAGCAACCTTGTTTTACTCGAAGTTTGTGCTAATAACTCAAGTGTGTATTTATTTAAACCATATCTAGTTTATTGTTCCCAAAGTAATTGGGACGACAGGTAGGACATTAGACTAAGTTAAGGGATGGTGTAAAGGCTCTAAAAATCACAACTGTTTCCTGAAATTTTAATGTATTGTTACACTTATGGAAAGCCTAGTTAGAACCACAGCAAAGTACTGCTCTTTCAAACGCAGATGAGACACTCACTGAACACATCCCAACACTTGCAGCACTTGTGCTGGCACCGAGTGTCACGTTCTCCTCTGATACCAAAGCTCAAGCCCGTATGACTCTTAAACCGGAGAAGACGCCACTTCTGAAGGTACCAGCAGCGCGGGGCCAGCGACGTGGGTTTCGTGCCGAGGGGGAGCTGCTGGAGCCGTGGGGCGGGTCCGGGGCTGCAGCCGCCCCGCACCGAGGCGCTCCCCGCTGGCCGCCCCCACGGGCGGCGAGCCCTGGCCCCGCTCCCTCGCACCCTCCGGTACTCAAACCCTCGCATCCCCCTGGACCCGTCCGTGCCCAGTCCGGATCGCCGCCCCGGTACCTGCGGCGCACAGGTAGCAGCGCCCGGCGCCCGAGCTCTCCAACTCGATGAACTCCTGCAGCCTCTGCCGCCGGGGGCTGAACAGCCTCTTCGTCAGGTCCTCCTTCACCAGCGAGGACATCGCTCTCCACCGCGGGGCTGCTCAACGGCGGGTAGCGGCCCGCCGCGCCCCGCAGCCACCGCACAGCGCCGGGCACCCACGGGGCACCGTGGCGGGGGCAGCCCCCCGGCAGCGCGGGTCCTCCGGCCGCGGAGGAGGCATCGCCAGCAGCGGCCCCCGCGGGGCTCCGCTCCCGCCTGGCCGGCCCCCTTAGCCGTCGGGGTCAGCCGCCGCTAAGGTTCCCTCCGCCGGCGCGGGGAGAGGCCGGGCAGCAGATTTCCCCGCCCCACGTGTGCCCGCCTGCCTTCCTGCCTCACTCCTGCCTCCCTCCCGCCCTCCCGCGGCCGTGGCGGGGCGGAGATGCCGTCGGGGCTGCCTCCCCAGCGGGGAAGGAGAGAAGGAGAGAATCACAGAATTACAGAAATTAGGGGCTGGAAGGGACCTAGAAGATCATCTAGTCCAACCCCCCTGCCTGAGCAGGATCAATGAGCGAGGACACGTGCAAAGCAATCACACTCAAGGCAGTTTAGAAAAAAAAAATCGCTGTCAATTAGAACCATTCGTTTTATCACTAGATAAAAAGAATTGGCAGAATTTATAAAAGGAATTAGTTAGCTGTATGGCTGTTGCTACTCTAATAGCTTTACGGCTATTACTAGAGTTAAAGGGTAAATTACCTTATGCCACTCCTTAGTAGTAGAAAGTGAACTCACCTCGATGCAACAGGAGTCCTCAGAGGGCAGGTGCAAGCTGTGGACTTGGAAGCTACCATTCTCGGGATGGATTTTTACATCAGGCAGAAGTATATGTGCAGAAATTCTGGTTGTTCCTGACATTGCAGGTGTAAGGGTGCAGTTCCTGGGGGCAAGTACTGTTCTACTATCAGTGTCTGCAGTAGTCTGTATTAGAGCTTTCCCTTTCGACTAATTTCTGGCTGCTTATAGAGGCTGGATGTTCTCTCTAGTTCTTATCTTCAAGCTTATTATGTCTAAAGATCTTATTTTTATTCTTACAATCTCGATGTAACTTAGAAAGGAATGTAACCTTAGAATAAATCTCAGTGCTAAAGTGGAGTTTTAGAAGGTGTGGTAAAAAATCTGAGTAGCTTTGGTTTAGATTTTTGTTTTGGTTTTGTTTGGTGCTTCTCAAGATGCTTGAGTATTCTGTTGCAGTTGTGAAGCAAAAAAAGGTACAGACAAAAATACCTTCAGAAAAAAATTATTGCAGAAATAAATAAAATACCCTCCAATAAAAAATTATTGGAAGAACTTTCAATCATTTTTTCCCTTGTGAAAGATTCAGCTGGTTTTAGAGAAGCTGCTTAGAGGGCATCCCTGCCAGCTTGCAAGTGATGGAGCAGGGACAAGAGTTGTGTGTAGCTCTGATTTTTCTTGAGTTAGAATTTTATTTTTTACAGTTTGATCAAACTGTAAGCCATTCTGCCTCAGTTTTTACAAGAGTGTTTAAACTATATTTTTAAACTATATTTTAAACTATAAACCATGGAAAGTATTCTACATTAAGCAGGTTTCCAAAGCTGACTTCAGAAAATGGATTCTGAACAATCATTATCTGTTTTTCTCCCTTTTGTTACTAATTATTTACTTTTCTCAGGGCTCTTTTTCCACTGACATTTACAGATGCTTGGTTATTCAGTATTTGGAGTACTGTGTCCAGTTCTGGGCACCCCAGTTCAAGAGGGACATAGAATTGCCTGAGAGAGTCCAGTGCAGAGCCACAGAGATGCTGAAGGGAGTGGAGCATCTCTCTTATGAGGAGAGGCTGAGGGATCTGGGGCTCTTTAGCCTGGAGAAAAGGAGACTGAGGGGTGACTGCAAAAATGTTTACAAATATATAAAGGGTGAGTGCCAGGAGGATGGAACCAGGCTCTTCTCAGTGATGCCCGATGACAGGACAAGGGGCACTGGGTAGAAGCTGAGGCATAGGGAGTTTTATGTAAACATGAAGAGGATTTTTTTTTCACAGTGAGGGTGACAGAGCTCTGGAACAGGCTGCCCAGGGGTTTGTGGAGTCTCCCTCTCTGGAGACATTCAAAACCTGCCTGGTCGCATTCCTGTGTGATCTGGTCTAGGTGATCCTGCTCTGGCAGTGGGGTTGTATGGGTGTTAAAATGCTGCAGCAAGTGAATTTTCCTTCCCGTGGGAAAGTGAAGATTCTCACTACGCTGTGACCTTGCTGGCATTTGTTTGTAAAACAGTAGAAATATTTTGACTATGGCTGTTGTGGCACCCCAGGCAATCACCCCAGGGGTTGGCTGATTTATTGTCCAATTACCTTGAAGTTAAAAGGGTATAAAAAGAGCTGTAAATTAATAAATAAATAATCTTGGAATCTTGGAGAAGGAAATAATCTCTGCTTCTCTCTTTCTCCTCCTCTGGCTACTGGCAGATAAATGACAGGGTTGGACTTCCAACCCCTGACATTTTATGATTCATACAGGATCTCATTCTGGTAAAAAACACTAAACCCCAAATACAATTGGTTTCTCTATTGATATAATTACTCATTTTTTAAAAAGTAATACTGGTTTTTTTCCTGGAAGAAAGGAGACAAAAGAGTTTGAGATTTGGTTTACCTAAAGCTCATATTTGTCAAGTTTATGTTGAGATTATAGTGGTTTATCATCCTTAGAATTTAATCATGACCATCACTGGGATAAATGATGGCACATCATGCCAACATCCCATCCAAAGCTTTTCTTTTGACAGAAAATAGATACTCATTCTTCTTAGAATAATAACCAGATGCTGTTTTATGGATTAAATTTAGAAGCCTATTTTGAAACATAATTCACAAGTAGGAAGTATCCAGTTCTACTTTGGAAATATTTACATGTGTTGAGAATTGCACATCTATGAGCTAAAAATGAGGACATTAAGTAAGTTAATTTTTAGAGTTTAGGTTCTTGTTCAGCAAAGTACACAATAACAAATTATGAATGGGAGTCACATTTAATTAACAACATAAATAATCCTGGCATGATGGATTCAGCACTTAGTTATTAAAATAAAACCCATTCAATGTCATACAGTTTTATTCATGGTGGTAAAACTCTATAGACAGTAGTAAATAAAAAAATAATAAAAAAAGAAGTATTAAAAAGAAGTTGAAAAAAATCCTTTGGGTTTCTAGGCATAAAATGACTTAAACTTCTGACAGTTGGAAACTTGTGAAAGGTTAGCTCAAAATTTTGACAGCTATATTGAAAACAGTAGCTCTTGGTGGTGTATTTTTCATAAATATAGGGAAGATAGCACAGTAGAGAGCTATATTGACCAAGAAATCAAGAAGTATCTTTGTAATTATATTTGAAGTAAATGTGATTGTGATGCCAAACAACCTGGCCTTTTACTTTCTCATTTGCTTGTAGATTTTTTGAGTAAACCCAGTTTTTGTTCAAGAGTTACCCAGAACAACTTTATTAAATATTCTGTCAAAAGCCTCTTAATACTTTTAATAATGATTTTCAT
Source organism: Ceyx cyanopectus (assembly GCA_013401355.1). Lineage (NCBI taxonomy): Eukaryota > Metazoa > Chordata > Aves > Coraciiformes > Alcedinidae > Ceyx > Ceyx cyanopectus. The sequence continues at coordinate 1,533 of VYZU01018644.1, read as the reverse complement.
CTCTACATCTGTACTGTCTAGTAATAAATTTCATTTTTCTTGGCACAAGAACCTTTCTCTTCCCTCATAGAAATTGAACATTATTATTAATGTGGATAGNAGTTGACAGCTGTGTGGCTTAAAATACGGTTTATTTTATAGAGATTTTTATAAGTCCTTATTCTGTCAGTTACTCAAAAAGTTTAGTGTCAAATACATTTAGAGGAGAAATAAAATACAAAAATGTTGAGAGTAAACTTAATGCATCATGGGAAAAAACTAGTAAGGGACATATCTCCAAATGCTTTCAAAGGTGGCTGGCATTGTCAATGAGTAACTTCCATCAGTTATAAAGTACAGGGTTCAGTGTAAGGATAGTTAACTGAAATGTAATGATGAGGCTTTACAGATTAAGTGGTCTGACCCTAAACTAGTTTCTAGGTTCATCTTCACGGAAACAGAAGGATTTGTTTCAATTAAGGCAACTGGCTCTTCTGCATTGTCCAGTTTAGCTGGAGTCCTGGACACCAAAGAAAGCTCTCACAAGACCAGTAGGTCAGTCACCTTTGTCAAGTCAGGGGCACCACAATCTACTCATTTGTCTGGTCTGCTCCTAATCAGAGCCACAACTTCTACAGTGGTCATAAAGTCTTGTATCTTATGTATCAAACTCCAGTACCTAAAGAACTCTAATATCCTGGGGTTGTTTACCCAGCCAACATCCTTAGGGCTCTCTGGGTGCATAAAATGAGCAGATTTGATGCAGGCCTTTTGAAAGAAAGAGTAGGTGTCCTAAGCAAACTTCTGTTTCTTTGGCTCACGAGCTCCTTAACACTTGGTGATGAAAGCTTGGATTTATCATCTTTTTTTCTCAGTCTTTATTCAATTCTTACATTTTACCCTGTGACTGAAAAAACCCCACCAAAATGTATTAGTGTAAGTTCAACAAAATAAAACTACAGAGTGCTTAATCTTTTTTCTTGTCTGAATTTTGAGTTAAAACTAGAGAATATTGCACAAAGATGGGAAAAGTGGCTCAGCCTCTTTTTGTTTCTGCCAGGCCTTTGTTCATGACCTGGAATGCACTTGCATCATCTCTTCCCCATTGCCTTCTCATGGTAGTGAAAAGTCTTGACTGAACAATTCTTGATTGTCTGAACAATGCTTTTCAACTAATGTTACTTATACATATGGTTAGCATTTTCCTTTAATTGCATGTCATAGTCTTCCTTTCTCTCTTTCTGTATATAATACATTAATTGGTTTCCTTTCCATTAGCATCTTGGTAAAAAACTTGGTAAAGAAAACAAAGAAAGATCCTTGCCCTGTGGAAGTACAGACCAGGACTTTACACCTGGCTTGGCATGGCTGATGTCTACCCATGAGTGGACACTTCTGATGGCACTGAACCAAATCAGTCAACAATGAACTGATGACCTGGGACTGTATAATCAAAAAATCGTTAGTCCTCTCCACAGGAAGGTCTGTTTCACCCACAACATATACTGTGTGAAGTTGGTGTATCTGTAAAATCATTACCAAGGAAGTTATTTT
>VYZU01018643.1:0-12233 GCA_013401355.1 Ceyx cyanopectus | reverse complement strand
ATATAAAAGAAGTATGGCACTAAAAAAAAATAATCTGTACAAGTCCTCACAAATCACATATAAATTCTCACTGTACTGTAATTTAAATTGGCATTTGAATTCTGACTGTACTACAGCTTAATGCTGACTATACAAAATACATGTACACAGTTTTATAAGCATGCAATTGTATATATATATATATATATATGGTAATAACTAATATAATTGGAACACCACAGACTATTAATTCTGAAGTGATTGGTTACAAACTGAGGTTGAAATACCTGTAACCATGTTACCTCTGTCACACCTACCATTTTCTGGATTACTTCCTAGAATCTCTATTAATTGTTGCATTAATAGGCACCAGCCCAACCTTTTTCACCAGTTACTTAATTCTAGATATCCTATATGTCAAACAGATACTTGCTAAACACTACATTTTTTGGAATTGTATATATGCAGTTAGACACACTAAGCACTGCAAGACTAAAAATTATTTTGAGAAACCATCTTCATTCTATCTACAGCCACATAAACAATGCACTGCACATGATTTCAAGTCAACAATCAACAATCCATTTCCACAGCAGTGTCACATTTAGTACAGAAAAAGAACAAGGATTTCTCTAACACTTCTATGAGGTAAGTAGCAGTGGGATCACTAACTGTTGATTTCATACAAAATGTGGAATTTGGAAACTCAGAATCCTGGAGAAGAGACATTAAGTATTTTAGAGCATCTAGACAAGTGTGGAGGCTTTTATCTAATACATATACTTTAATTCTGTGTATGAAGCAGGGATAATAATACTAAGTCTCATATGGCAACTCCTCTCACTTCATGTGGGAGCTGTGTGATGGAGCCACAGTCATTTATTCTGACAACATTCAGTAGCAACATCAAAATACCATCCCAATTGCCATCAGAATTCACAGTTTAGGGGAAGTTTTTCAAAAGATTGATCCTTGGAACTTTCTTCCTATTGTCTTTCACTTTCTCCTTTAATACTATTTCTTCTGACCCTAGTCTATTTTTCTTTTTCTTTTTTTTTTTCTTTTTAAACATTGCTTTGGCAACACTCACTTTGTTCAATTTATCCCAAACATACACTTCTGCATCAGAGTTATACTACAATATACTTAAAAGGAAGGAGTGTGGGCCCATTTCAGCATTACCACTTATAGAACTTTCAAATTCATTAGATCTATGGATAGTAAATAATTAATCTAGAATGGAGATCATCTAAACACTATAAATTTATTGTAAATCATTACTTTAAGATGCTAATCCAATGGTAATAACACAGTGTCTAGAATGCTTCTATAGTCCTCAAAATGAGACATTCACGATATTATGAGTCATTTAGTAAAATGTTGTGAAAGACAGGAAAAAGCCTTATTCTGATGCAACTACTATGAAAAAAGGGTCAAAGTACTTCCATCTTATAAAATGAAACTGGATAGTGTATTAATAATGAAAAAAAAATAAATTCAGTTGCCCCGTGCATAAAATATTTTTAAGTGATCAACATTTGAGTGTTTTGGGTGGTTTTTTTTTTTACACTTAAAGCCAATAACATCAGAACAGAGATCAGAGGTATTTAGGTTCGTCTGTTATTTCCACAAAGACACTAGATGATTTTGTTTGGGGAACATGTCCATTAAACTCTAACCACTAGGTTGCATCAAAAGAAGTCTACAAACAGTTACAGAATATATAATCACAGAACATTAATACAACAATATCATCCAACAACTCCCCAAACAAACAACAGACACAAGCATGCTGGCACACTTGGTGGCAAACCCTTTTCTTGCCGGGTAGAGTCTTTATCACAGAAGAGACGCAGAATATTCTTTGGTTCCAAATCCTATAATCATTCAATAACACCATGTTATGGACAAAGAGCTGATAGAAGTAGTTCTGATAGAAGAGCAAGATGGTAAAAGGAGAATAGGTGAGTTGCAAGACAGATAAGAACTTCAACTAGGTAGTCAAAGACCTTTTGAGTAGAGAACAAAGAATCCTCTTGATTCAGTACAGTGTGCTCTTTTGTCTTCCTTAGACACTGAGCTGTCTATAATCACAACAGCATTACACTTTTATCTGTGTTTACATAACAAACTTTTAATTCTAGTAATTTCATGGTATTTGTCTGAAACAAACTAATGAGGCAAGATACCTAAGTTTTCCTTTGGAAAGAGTTAAAACAATGAAGAATATACATTAGAACAGTGATTTCCTAAACAGACCAATCTTTTGATGGAACACCTGAAGCACTAGTGTTGGATAATTTTTTCCAGAGCTGCACAAGGGAATCAGATGAAAAAAGGTCAGTATAGTACACAGATGAAAATTTCTCATTTTCTTTCCTCCTGAGCAACCCACTGAATCTGTACAAATAGCTAAATGTCTGCAGGCAAACTGCACCACTCAAATCCTACTCTCCCCAAACAGAAAATTATCATCTTAAACACTGAATCACTTAACAGTATTATGTGAACTGAGAAGTGTGTGGAGGGTGAAAAAAAATCAGCTGCATGCAAGAAATCATATCAATATTTTTGTCTCATTTAAGCTCCTCTTAAAATGGACTTAAATGAATTCTAAGTGATATGTCCTTGATTTATTCATGCTTAAGATAAAGGGAAGAATTAGCAGTCAGACAGGTCAGATTTGGAGTCAGGATCTATTAAGAGAGCCATTTTGTTTTTCAAGGCAAAAGAAAATTTAAAATAAATTTTCTTTTTTATTACCAACTACTTTATAAACCAATACGTACCCAAACCTTCTGATTCAAACAGGCAGGTATCATCCACCCCTACATCTCTGCACCAGGATAAGAAATTTGCTGTGTTGTCCCGTGCGAAAAAAGACCCCGAAGGAGCATTTGCTTTGCATGGAATCTTCCTCACTGGTAAGGTCTGAAAAATAGAAGATATGTATTTAGATAAATTATTCACACTAGCATAATACTTAAGTTACATATTAATGAAATGAATATGCAGGTTTGCACAGTAAGTGACTGCCACTAATATATTTCCTTGTCCATTAAAGAGTTCCAAGCAAAGAAATATGAAGTGAATTTAACATCATGATGTTGTCACCCACAAAGCCTTTTCAAAAGCATCATGACAGGCTGCACAATGCAAAGTTCAGAGCTGAACTTTGTAACTGCAATTTTGAGATTTACTGTTTGATGCAGTTCACTGAATTAAAAAAATAAATTATGTCTATATAATTATATAGAGTTTAAACTGGGAAGTTAATTTCCCCCAGATTAAGAATATTACATACTAAAGTCAGTATCTAAGAACAGTTTAGAAAGACTTTATATATGATTATATATTCAACATAATATAATTGCAGAATAGAACTACATGCACATAACTACTAAGCTCTACATACCTGATAAACCAAATAAATTACAAATAGAATGGCTACAGTGATAAACACCATCCTAGTTATTCTACAGAATATCAGTATGTCAATGGGAGCTTATAACTTGCTGTAGAATAAATACATGCCTTAGAAATGTTGAGACCTATTCCTAGGACAACTATCTAGCTCTCAGTCTCCATGTTCCTTATTCAAACTGAACTTTTTTAAAATTATAAAGTAAAAGGAAACAAAACAAACAAACAAACAAACAAACCCCAAAGCAAGCCTTGTATCATAGTCATCACATTACCTGGACCTCATGGAATTAGGAGGGGAAGAAGGAAAAAAGCAGAGAAGGATACATGACTATTCAATAAATCCAGTAAAAGTAAAAACAATGAAACTTGAATTCTTCAGAGGGGCTCTAGATACGTACAAACATTATCAGATTGGAGCACAAGGAAGTTGTTAACCATTATTTTAAACTCCTCCTTATTCTTCTGAGGAATAGGGCAAAAGAGGGAAGAAAGCTCCATTCCTCATAGATGAAGGCTTTTATATAACAAAATAAGCTATTTTCACTACACATGTTTCTAGACTAGCACCCTTTCCTCATCACACTCATGTCTTCAAAGAAACAATGAGTATCTGAACCTGAGGCAAATTCTCATTATAGACTGCAGACTGCTTCACACCTTGAATTTCCCCTTGTGACTTACAGCCTTTAGGAAAAAATAAAGCAGGATTTCTCCATCTCAGCCCCCTCTACATCCTGTCTCAGGAGATTTTAATTGGACAAGTCTAATAGTCTTAAAAGAGCACCCGCTTCTGTTAGAAGGAGTCACACAAGGTTTTCTGGCAGCCTGTTGGAGGAAGGTTAACTATTCCAGCCTGCATTTGGAGAAAAGCTGTCAAAACAAGCCTTTTGTTTCATTATTGCATACCAAAACCTTACAAAAAACATTGCAAAATATTTAAGAAGTTCTTTCTTCATAATAATGTCCACAGGTCTAACTTGACCTTATTTCCCTCAAGGCAGAAAATGAACAATCAGTGTGGGTAGGGATGTTTGACTGGCTGACAGCAGCATGAAGCGAGACAGGAATCAGGCAGGCAACAGCAAGAGTTAGGCTGCTCCATGAGGAGAGCTAAGCCAGGAGCCAAGGGAACTCCAGCACAGGTGGTGACAGCTCTCACTGGCAACAGAGCGGTCCTACAGAACCCGAATAAGGCAGGGCTGGTGACGCAGCAGCTTTAGGAGTCCTGTGACAATATGAAGCAACAATTCAGGTTTAGTGTCTGTCCAGAAAGACAAGTCAGAAACAGGAGAAGACAATGCTGGATGCAAGGCAGCAGCAGAAGCTGAGGCTCCAGCCATGAAGCCCAGCCAGCGGGAAGTAAGGCTGGAAATGGTCTGTCTACAGTATGGCTAAGAAGGGGAGCTGAAGTTGAAGGTTGCTCCTGGGCTATGGGCAAAGAGTGCAGGCTAGGGTCTCAGGTGAGACTGGTCACCATTGAAGTTATTTTACTTCCCTCAGGTTCTGACAGCAACTGTTGTGTGTTTTTTAGTGTTTCAGTGGAATCAATCATTTCAGAAATAGATAGCTGGTAGTTGTCAGTAGATTCAAAGAGGTGCCATTTCATAGCACTGCATCTTAAACTGATTACATAAAACATACACTGTATATACAACACACCTGATCATATTCTCATAGAACAAAATTACCAGTAGCTATAAATTCTTTTAACACCACTAAAAAACAAACGTATTTAAATTATTTTCCCATAATACCTCTGCTTGGAATAGAGTGTCTGAAGTGATACATTGATACATGGTTGTTGAACTGAGTTAAACAGGTCAATGCAGAGACTAAAATTATATCTGATAAAACTATACTCTTTGGAATTTTGGAATTATGGCATCCAACTTAGAGCACAAATCTTGGATGCCTAAATAATGGATTAGCAGCACTGTGACAGGAACAAAATGAAGCCAGCTCAAGTATTCCTGGCACTTGCAGACTTATACATAACCTACTTCACAAACCATGGATAGGAGATTAAGTTACAGTTACTCTTCATCTGAAAGCAGACATGCAGTGTCAAATCATGTTGCCTCCCAGTTCACTTTTCAGTTCTCTTTCCCAGATTTTCCACAGTGCCTACATGTTACTTTGCTCTCAGGTTACCCTTTGCAGAAAACTAGCAAGTCTTCTCCATGACAAAACCTGTTTAATAACCCAGGAACAGCTTGGAGGAGCATTCCAGGTGAAATCCTACCAGGTTTGTTTCCTTTCACTCAGTACCCAAACTCCAGCCAAGAAAGGAAATATTGTGCTGTATAGTTGGTGGCTACCATCTGGCAATCAGAGGGGACATGGGCCCAGTGTAGCCACAGCCAATCTGCTCTACTTGGCCCAGAGCCCACAGGGCATGAGACAAGTGTGCACTATTGGTCCTAGAGACCAGGAGCTGCTCCTTGGCACAGATGCCCTCAGCAGTACGAAAGCATCTAGAAGCGAGGAAGTAGCCAGGAGAACCTGCACTGCCTTCCTTTAAGGGGCTATGGGGAAGGCATTGTAATGTCTGGCAGGAATGTGGAAAACTCCAGTTCTCCACTGGGTCACTGCTGATCCCCAGTACTGACGACACATTAATAAATCTGGTTCTAAGTATTTTATGTTTTCTGATTTAGGTAGATTGTAATGACCGAACATAAAAATGCTTTCAAGAAAAGCAATTCAGAACAGTTGGTTTATGTGACAAATTTATGCAGTTGAGTCAGCAAATAAACCATCTAGAGCTTCAGGTACATAACAGACCATCCATAAATTATAATTCTATACCTTGACGACTAAGACAGACCTTTAAACACAACAGTCAACCAGGCTTCTCTGTGAAGCTTAGTCATTCGTGGAGCTTGCAATATTTCTTTTATAATTTTAAAGGTTACAGTATCTTTAGTACATTTTGGTAATAAGAGTTACTAATAGCAAATAATACGAGTCTAGGCACAGAACTATCACACTCAATTAATCAAACCTCTGATATTCTCGTTTCATAGTGACAGAAAAAGTGTCTGATCAATAGGTGCCCTAAACAACTCTGAAGTGACAAACACCCAAATATAGAAACGAGGCATGTCCTCAGCTACAGAAGGGAAAAAGCCTAAATTATTGAAGAGAAGGGAGCAGGAGAGGATGGAGAGGAAAGCTTTAACTCATTTTACAGAGCAAGTACTACACAGAAATATCCTTGGTATCACATGATATCACTAAAATGTAGCATTTGATATTTCATCCCATTTCCCACAATATCAGGGTCTTGCTGAACAACAAAAAACCCACTCTTCTCCATGCAACAATAGCACGATCAGGTTTTTAACACAAATCATAGGGAAATACTTGTATTTTCTTATCACCTAATAAATTTCCCTACCACCTTTTAAATAGAAGTCTACTTCTTCAATATTTCCAAAACATTCTCTGTAATATTCAACCTATAACACATGAAAGCTCTTATTTAAGAAAGGTTTCATGCACAAATATTTTTTACTGATTTGTATAAATGGCCTGACTATTTCAAAAGTGCTTTCTAACAGATCATTCTGAAGTAATTAGGTTTCCATATGGCATAAGTGACTTTTGTTGACATAGTATAGTATAACCGCAGTTGCTTTGAAACAGCAGTGGCCACAATTACTCCTATCAAATATCATGAAAACAATTCCCCAGTTACACTCCTTTTACAATCTTGTCTTGTTGATGTGCATGCATGTGGTTTAATGCAGGATGTAGAAGTGTGAGTGAAACATATGATGTAATCCTGGAAAAATGCTGTCAGGTTCACTTCTCAACACAGAAGGGACTCTCTTACTGATGGTCTGAAATCACATGGAAAAATGTATTTTTGTACAGTTTTTCGAAAAGGAGGGTCCACAAATAGGTGTTCAAAACCCCATTTTTTTAACAGCAGACCTGACCCATATTTTGAAGATTTCTAATCATATCTCCTTCTCTGAGTAGATGATTTCACAACTTTTTGAACTGTCACTCACACCTGAATAAGGGAAAAAGATTAACAGTTTTGTTTTATGGAAGAGGGCTACAGTTAGCTAGGCACTTTTATTGCCTCATGACCTACTTGAACCAAAATTGGGGGGAAAATTACACTATGGAGACTTCAGTATCTGACCACAGTGGTGTCTCTCATGGCTGTTTAGTGTTACATAAGCAAAAATTCATACTGACATGAGAGTACATCAGCTAGACAGAACATGTATCTGTTCCAGAACTTTTACAATTTTGCTTTAACTTTGCTACTGGCTACAGAGCTATTGTTCTTAATTTTTCCCTTGTTTTGCCCAGGTGTTCTTAGAAAGCCCTCCTCCCCCTCATAAACCAAAATTAACTCATTAGGATAGGGAATACAAAGAGCAGCTCTGCCACAATCTTCTCTGTAAATATAAAATTATTCCTTGTCTTTTAATTAATTTGTTAAGTGTAAGTGAACTGAAGCACATTGTAATTAAAAACTTACCAAGTTGTTATAATTCACCTCACCACAGAGTGGCCATACACCTAAACCATGCATCCTAGATTTAGTTGCTAGTCTTAATTCTTCAAGAACTAAAACCTAAAATGTTTCAGATTGCATTTTAAAATCACTAAAGTGTTGTCCCAGACACTCATTTCAGCAAAGGAAAATGCGTCTTACCTTAGATTGTTTTGCAGTGCCAAAATTCATCTGTAGTGAGGACCCATGAAGTACAGACAAATATGAACTACACATTAAGTAAATGAAACTGTAATACCTACAAGGTAAAATTACTCCTTGGTAAGGCAGGCCCAGTTTTGTTTTCCCCCTACCCCACCTACTAGGTGAGAGAATACCTTCCAAATATAACCGCTGTACCAACAATCAAAAGAATGTGCTAAATACATATTCAGAACAGATAAAAGGAACTCTAAATATGGAAATACATACATTGAATTTAAAATGAAGCATTTCCCACTGGAAAAACAAAACAAAAAGCAAAACAAAAATGAAACAACAAACTAAGAAAAAATATAATCCCCCCTCCCCAGTCCTCCCAAGGCTACAATAAAAGTTAAAATGCAGGAAAAATTAAAAACCAAAAACTCNCAGCTACAGAAGGGAAAAAGCCTAAATTATTGAAGAGAAGGGAGCAGGAGAGGATGGAGAGGAAAGCTTTAACTCATTTTACAGAGCAAGTACTACACAGAAATATCCTTGGTATCACATGATATCACTAAAATGTAGCATTTGATATTTCATCCCATTTCCCACAATATCAGGGTCTTGCTGAACAACAAAAAACCCACTCTTCTCCATGCAACAATAGCACGATCAGGTTTTTAACACAAATCATAGGGAAATACTTGTATTTTCTTATCACCTAATAAATTTCCCTACCACCTTTTAAATAGAAGTCTACTTCTTCAATATTTCCAAAACATTCTCTGTAATATTCAACCTATAACACATGAAAGCTCTTATTTAAGAAAGGTTTCATGCACAAATATTTTTTACTGATTTGTATAAATGGCCTGACTATTTCAAAAGTGCTTTCTAACAGATCATTCTGAAGTAATTAGGTTTCCATATGGCATAAGTGACTTTTGTTGACATAGTATAGTATAACCGCAGTTGCTTTGAAACAGCAGTGGCCACAATTACTCCTATCAAATATCATGAAAACAATTCCCCAGTTACACTCCTTTTACAATCTTGTCTTGTTGATGTGCATGCATGTGGTTTAATGCAGGATGTAGAAGTGTGAGTGAAACATATGATGTAATCCTGGAAAAATGCTGTCAGGTTCACTTCTCAACACAGAAGGGACTCTCTTACTGATGGTCTGAAATCACATGGAAAAATGTATTTTTGTACAGTTTTTCGAAAAGGAGGGTCCACAAATAGGTGTTCAAAACCCCATTTTTTTAACAGCAGACCTGACCCATATTTTGAAGATTTCTAATCATATCTCCTTCTCTGAGTAGATGATTTCACAACTTTTTGAACTGTCACTCACACCTGAATAAGGGAAAAAGATTAACAGTTTTGTTTTATGGAAGAGGGCTACAGTTAGCTAGGCACTTTTATTGCCTCATGACCTACTTGAACCAAAATTGGGGGGAAAATTACACTATGGAGACTTCAGTATCTGACCACAGTGGTGTCTCTCATGGCTGTTTAGTGTTACATAAGCAAAAATTCATACTGACATGAGAGTACATCAGCTAGACAGAACATGTATCTGTTCCAGAACTTTTACAATTTTGCTTTAACTTTGCTACTGGCTACAGAGCTATTGTTCTTAATTTTTCCCTTGTTTTGCCCAGGTGTTCTTAGAAAGCCCTCCTCCCCCTCATAAACCAAAATTAACTCATTAGGATAGGGAATACAAAGAGCAGCTCTGCCACAATCTTCTCTGTAAATATAAAATTATTCCTTGTCTTTTAATTAATTTGTTAAGTGTAAGTGAACTGAAGCACATTGTAATTAAAAACTTACCAAGTTGTTATAATTCACCTCACCACAGAGTGGCCATACACCTAAACCATGCATCCTAGATTTAGTTGCTAGTCTTAATTCTTCAAGAACTAAAACCTAAAATGTTTCAGATTGCATTTTAAAATCACTAAAGTGTTGTCCCAGACACTCATTTCAGCAAAGGAAAATGCGTCTTACCTTAGATTGTTTTGCAGTGCCAAAATTCATCTGTAGTGAGGACCCATGAAGTACAGACAAATATGAACTACACATTAAGTAAATGAAACTGTAATACCTACAAGGTAAAATTACTCCTTGGTAAGGCAGGCCCAGTTTTGTTTTCCCCCTACCCCACCTACTAGGTGAGAGAATACCTTCCAAATATAACCGCTGTACCAACAATCAAAAGAATGTGCTAAATACATATTCAGAACAGATAAAAGGAACTCTAAATATGGAAATACATACATTGAATTTAAAATGAAGCATTTCCCACTGGAAAAACAAAACAAAAAGCAAAACAAAAATGAAACAACAAACTAAGAAAAAATATAATCCCCCCTCCCCAGTCCTCCCAAGGCTACAATAAAAGTTAAAATGCAGGAAAAATTAAAAACCAAAAACTCAACATAGACATTCTGAAGGCTTACGGGACAGCAATAAAAACTGCCAAACTTTTAAACAGACATGGAACAAGAAACAGCTTCCAGATTAATGAAAAATGCCATAGCATTTATACCAAAGCAAGGATCCCTAAGCNTCCCCCTACCCCACCTACTAGGTGAGAGAATACCTTCCAAATATAACCGCTGTACCAACAATCAAAAGAATGTGCTAAATACATATTCAGAACAGATAAAAGGAACTCTAAATATGGAAATACATACATTGAATTTAAAATGAAGCATTTCCCACTGGAAAAACAAAACAAAAAGCAAAACAAAAATGAAACAACAAACTAAGAAAAAATATAATCCCCCCTCCCCAGTCCTCCCAAGGCTACAATAAAAGTTAAAATGCAGGAAAAATTAAAAACCAAAAACTCAACATAGACATTCTGAAGGCTTACGGGACAGCAATAAAAACTGCCAAACTTTTAAACAGACATGGAACAAGAAACAGCTTCCAGATTAATGAAAAATGCCATAGCATTTATACCAAAGCAAGGATCCCTAAGCAACTCACTTAACAATTGGCAAAATATTGTCCTTCAGTGAAATACAGTCTCTGCAATGTCATATTAAATACTGTAGGGAGATGTAATTTTAATGGAATAGCAGGTTGGTTTTCAAGTTTAAAGATCATGTGTTGACCATATTTTTACCCTACATAACCAGTAAAGAGACATCAAAAGCCAAAAATCACTCATTACCAGCTTCCTAGATTCTAAGAAAGCATTTGTGATCACTTTGGAATACCTAACAGATTAGTAATATGCCAATAAAAATAATTAACATCATCAAGGCTCTATATAAACATACAGACTACAGTGTTAAAATAAATACAGAACTAAGTGAAGCATGCTGTCAGTGTCCAAGTAGAATATATTCTCCCACTTCTTCCACACGGAGTTACTTTCCACTTAAGAGTAAGTGTAGATGGAGAATAAGTTAATTTCACAACATCATTTTAGAAATTAAAGTTTTGTTCATGTCTTTGTTCTTGGAAGTGTTCTGTCCAAAACACAGCTTACTGGTCACACTGGCTATAATTCCATAAAAGATGGGGTTAGTAAACAGTCATGAACAACTAATTTAACAGAAATAGAACAACCCCCACTTCTAGCAGTATTTTAGAAAACCAAGGAATACAAGAGATGATTCAATTCACATACAGTGCACCAGACAACAGGGATACGCAGAAGTAAATGTCAAAAATTGTCAAGGCAGAAGCTTTATTCACTAGTTCAAGCACATTTGATTATTTGACTAATAATTAATTGACTTGTCGATTGACTACATTTAAATTTCAATGTATAGAGATAAAATCATGATGTGTGCCAGAATCAGAAAGCCACCTATGCAAGTCTGGTAGTCAAGTGGCTGGATACACAAAGAGACCAACAACCCTTTCATCGGAGAGCAGATGAGACACAACTGATGGAAGCTGACAACAAAGAGACCATTTAAATGGATGTCAGTCCCTGTTCCTGCCCATTCCATTTATATCATTGAGGATGGGATTAAGTCACTACAGTTCAAAGTATTGGAGAGATCTACAAATTGACTTTCAAAACTTCCAGACATCTAACTCTAACATATATATGCCTAGTGACAAGTTCACTTTTATTAATAGTCTTTCAAAGACCTTGTAAAAGACCTTGCAAAGTCCAGGCATGTATGCACCACAA
>VYZU01018640.1:0-11326 GCA_013401355.1 Ceyx cyanopectus | reverse complement strand
GGGGGTTGGGGGGGGGTGGTGGGCGAAATGGGAGGCCTGGGGGAGAAGTGCGGTGCCCAAGCCCACTGGTTGTGTTAGTAGTAGAAGTAGAAGGTGGCCCCTTGTTACTGTTACCCCCAGGCCCAGAGTAGCTCTGGTTTTTGACTGTAATCACTGAAAGCTCCTCCCGAGGGACCGTTTATTTCTCCCTTCGGGGCCTCTGTCGGGCCCATCACGTTGGAGGCCCGGCCGCTTCCCTCCTGCCTGCCCCTTCCCTTGTCCCGTGTCCTTCTCGGCTCCCCGGGGAACTGGCGGAACAAAAGGTCCCTCTGTGCCCGCCGGGGTGGCTGGAGGAAAGCGACTTCGCCTCGGGGGCGCCCCCTCCCGCCGGGGCCTCCCTCCGCTTCCCGCCCGGCGGGGCGCCGGCGACGGACCCGGGAACTCTCCGGCGACCCGGGACCGCTTAACGACTCCGCGTCGTGACTGATTATCTGTTATCTTTGCAGTTGTCGAAGGCTGCTCCTGCACTGGGGGATGGGGAGCGGAAACCCAATGAAGGTAAGCGCTGGGCGGCTTCTTGGCGGGCGGGGGCTGCCGGGGGCTCAGGGGGAAGGGGGATCGAGTCCCGGGAGCCGCCGGCGGCCGACACCGCCACCTCCCGGGGAGCGGCGGCGGGAGCGGGGGGCTGCCGGTGGGAGGCGCCGCCGCCATTAACCCCTTCGCCGCGCCGGCGGCGCCGTCACCCGCGCCCCCTCCCCGGCCGACCCGCGGCTGCCGTGGGGCAGGACTGTGGGGCAGGACCGCGGAGCCGAGGCGGCCGTGGGGCAGGGGCCGGGGCATACAGCGGGGCCAGCCCATACAGCGGGGCCAGCCCAGTCCCTCCGCTGGCTTCCCACAACTCCGAGGGAAACTGTGTGCGTGCGCTCGTGCACATACGCACGCTCATTTATATGTATATATAAATATATATATATACACACGCGTGCGCGTGCACACAAAGAGCTGAGTAGCGGCGAACAGTTTGCTAGGGATTCGTCACAGTGCTGTAGGAAGGGATTTGTCATCTTACTGCCCGCCTCTTTCCTGGCGGTGCCCGGCTGGGTGGCCGGGGCTGATCCCCAAACAAAGGCCAGAGCAGCTCCCCGACTCTTCTCCAGACAGCCAGGTCTCTGGGAGGAGAGGAGAAAAGAGGAGCTCAGGATGATTTTTTGGAGTTGTGCCTCCTAAGAGTTCCTCGTTTCCCTCTAAGTCAGGATATTGCTTAGTGCTATGCAGGGCCAGGCTCCAGAAATCCTTTTGACTCTGTTTTGAGCTAGCAGGCATAGCAGATTTTGGGGACAGCAGTGTGATCTAATAGGTTCTACTTAATTTGCTGCTGGTGGTCACATATGGATGAGACCGTTGCCTGGTGAGGAAATGAGGTGGTACCTCTGCAGTTGTTGCGAGTTTGTGTCTCTCCAGCTGCCCTAAGGCCAGGCTGTGGCAGTGTCCTCTGCCAGGTTGGTTTGTGTAAATGTAAACCAGAAGAGCAATCAGCCCCTAGTTTAGATAGAGACAACTCCTGCAAGTGCCCTTTCTAGTGGAGCCCACATGCATTGCAGGAGGCTTGCAGTCCTCACCTCAGAAGTGGGTAAAAGGGTTGTGGACTTCGGAGCCTTCAGGCTGAGGTGATCATCAGCTGCTTTAAAACCATCCTGACCATGTTTTTCCCATACCTTCAGAGCAGAGCACTCGCTGCATGGCAGGGTCTGGTGAAGGTCTTGCAGCGTCCCCACAGGTTGTGACCTCCAGCGTTATTCCAGCTGGAGGTCAGCAGAGGGCTCTAGCAGTGTGGACCCAGATTGGCTTTTTTTATTGTCACACTGGATTTCGATTTCTCTTAACTACTGATGTGACTGATGGCATGTGCATTACCAGAGGTTTGTGGCAGGCTGTGTTTTGGAATAGGCATCCATTTCACATGGGCAAAATTTCTGATTTGCTGGTGGGTTGCCACCTGTTCAGCTTGACCCTTGCTCCTGCTGAAGTCAACAGAATAAGGTTCAGTGACTCCAGAGGGATCAAGATGGAGCCTGCTGTGAGGCTTATTTTGGTAACCATTCCTCTGCTGTTGGTAGAAAAGAGTTAGTGTCCTCATCTGTGCCACGTGTTCTGTCTGACTACCTTTCTGGGAAAGGGAAGAATGAAACAATTTGATTCCGTGTCACAAGAAGGCTGGTGGGAGCCCAGGAGAAACTGTTCTGTCAGTGTGAGCAGTGAGACTTTGATGCTATTGCCTTGGTGCTATTTCTGGTTCTGTGATGCAGATATATCTCTGAGCTAGAAATCAGGACCCTTGGCGTTACCTTCTTGGTTTTACTTGTGTAAATACCTCTGTATGACCTTGGAGGTTCTATCTTGTGTACCTCAGTTTCTTTTCTGTGAAGAGGTGACAATGATGTGCCCTTGTTCCATCTACAAGGACAGTCCCGTAGTTCCTTCCACTGAAGTTCTTAGGGACTTTGGGGTTGAAGCAAAAGGTGGTTTTGTGTCTTTGGCCATTTTGTGCTTGCTCTGAGATGTCAAGCTGTGACAGGTTTTTATTTGGGATGGACTTATTCTGGTTGGAAAGTGTAATTTCAGCTTCCATCCCCTACCCTTTTGTGCTGAAGAGAGCCTTCCACATGTTTTGTGGCACGGGAATTTGTAGAGGAGTCAGACAAGCACTCTTTGTTTGTTCCACGAGAAAAGATTTTCTGGTATAAATAAAGGAAACCACCAGCACTTGTGGCTGCACTTTTATTTTTGAAAGAACAGTGTGTCTCCATTGATGGAGAGGGAGGCAAAATGATCATTTTGCTCCTTTTCTAGTCTAGTGTGTTCCCACTTGACTGCTCCACATTTGGACTTAATCCTGCCTGCTGTGGCTGTGTCTGCCCTGAAGAGTTAATGTGCGCCCTGACTAGGTTTTCACCTTACTTCCCCCTCCATTCACAAAGAAGAAACTCTGACTCAAATCTGGAGGTGTTCTGCAGGTTAGGGGTGTGGGTTAAATGTGGGATTAACTTTTAACGTGGGCTGAAGCCCAAACTGTTGGAAGGGAGAAGGCTAAGTGGTATTAGTCCTTCAATGACCTTCCTGTGTTTCTCCACGAAAGACAGACCTTCTTCTGAACTTGACATAACCAATGGAAAGGAAACACAGACCTGCAAAGTGTGGAATATGATTCCCAGTGTGGGGTGTGACTCTGGGTACATAGGAGTAAGCATAGGTATGCTAGCAGGGGCAGGGCTTTGCTGTGAGGATGACTGTGCCTCAGTCATGTGCTCTGGTTTGGGTGCTAACCGTGCAAATGAGCTCTGGAGCATTACACGTTCTCCCTGTGAGTGTTCTGTGTCCAGCAGAATCAAGGCAACATGCCTTTTGTGGCAGGATTTTCTGACTGGCATCTGGAGAAAGATTCCCTGTTTCCTTTTCAGAAGTTGATTCAGACTTTGGAAAATCAATATATACAAAGGCAAAAACTCCCAGATTCCTTATGGGAAGGATTTGGTCCTGTCAAATCTCCCATATCTCAAGTATAGTAATTGGGGTGCAGCCATGAAAGTAAAGGCTCTGCAAAATATGTTGAATGTGCATTTCTGTGGCCAGTCTGTAGTCTGGACTCACTGGTGTAATCCTGCTGCTTACACAGTGCACACATTTGGAAAGTGTGGCAGATGTGAATTGGTTTTGCTTCAGTTTTGTACTCTGTTTTGGTTTTCTGCCTCCTTATGCCCCAAACTACTACAGTCCCTTCCAACCCCTAATGTTCTGTGATTCTGTGATTTGGTCTGCACAGGTAACTCCTGCTTTCCCTCCCTTTTTCTTCCCTCCTTCCCCTCAGCATAGGTCTGTAAGCATTTTTATCCACAACTGTGCTTTTACAGCCAGAGTTCCCAGATCTTTTCTGCTGGCATAGCATGAATAATCAACAGTGCAGTTCAGCGGCTGTCATTGTGCCTGTAGAATTTCCCACATATTAAATTGTTCAACTTGTTGGAACATAGGTGGTGACTAAGGTCACTCCAAAGGGAAGTGGGAAGAAGGAGGTAGCTGCAGACAAGACAGGAGAGTAGACAGGAGGTATATTCAGTTAGGGGAGAAGGGGAGAGGAAGGGAAGGGACAAGGAAGAGAAACATGCTGTCTTCTAGATGAGGAATACCAAGGAGTCCATGCCTGCCAGGCTACATATCCCTTTCACAAGCCACTTTCTCTTTTAATAGCTGCTCACTCTCTCTGACAACTCCCTGGATGGAAGCTCCTCCCCTCTTGTACCCGCTCTCAGCACTGTGACACTTTCAGCTCTGCATGACCTAGAATTAACTTTCAACAATTAACTGTGGGCTGTGAGCTCCAAGCTCCAAGCCCTGCAGGTTTTGCATTTTTGTGGCAAAGTAACCTTTATGCCAGTTTGTCACAAGTTCAGGGCACTTTAGAAACGCTTACAGGAGATCATTTTTTTCCATGATGCAAGCAGTTTGCTCTTATCACTCAGAGTTATCAACCTTGGTGCTGTAGAACTCTGCATACTGTACAGGTGGATCATTATAGTGCATAACAGCATAGGGCAGGTACTGGTTTTTTGTGTGTACTCTTATCCTCTGCTCCATTTGAGACATCCTCCCTTTACCTGTGTACTGGTAGAGCTAGGAGGCCTGGAGGGCTCCAGGTACTCACTGTTTGCAGAACTGTGCTAGCAGATGGGGTTTGTGTGTGTGTACTTATCTATTCTATCTCTCATCTCTTTAAATCTCTCCAACCCTTAACCAAGCAGCAAAATGAAGCTTTGGCAAGAGACTGGGAAACATTGAGAAACACTTGTGAAATCAGTGCAGATCGCAAGCAATTAGTGTTTGCTCCATTCTTGGGGAAGGCAGGGGATAATGGCAGATCCACCCTGTTCCCCCTCCCACACTGCCTCGTTGTGGTTCAGTAGCCAAGCATATGGTCTGGTTAATCCTGGGGGGGCTGTGGGCTTGCTTTTAATCTATCAGTGAGTGGCTTGATTCCTTGATCTTGGAAGGTGGTCAGTGTGGAGGCACAGAGACTGTGAATTAAGGCAAGTGCTGTTGTGATTCTGAGGTGGCCTGTTGAGGTGGATGTTCTGCATGGGCAAAAGAGGTATCAGGGAGACAGGCAGAGTGAAAGTATGTGGATACATGGTTCAGAAGCCTATGTTTGTTCTCAAACCCATCTCTGCACCATGGTTTGTAAAAAAGGATGCTTCTGGCTTATCCCCTTGTCTTCTAAAACTGACTAGGACATCCTCTGGCTGGTTCGAAAGGCAGTAAAAGTGAAACTGGTAAATGGTCTTAATCCAGAGTGCAAATCCATCTGCAGAAGCTTCAGATGCTCTTTGGTTGAGCTCATATGCTTAGTGGCAGCATCTCAGAGAGTATGGGGGATAGTGGGGAAGGAGTTTGGGGAGGCGGCACCTATGGGATAGATCATTGGTGCCAGGGAGGCAAATAGTGAGGCTGTCTTGTCTGTCTTGCCTCTGCCCTGAATCAGCTGTAGGAAGAGGTATCTTTTTTGCCATTTGATTTATGTGTGTATGTACAGCAGAGACAAAGGACTTAGGTCTGCAAGACTGTTAGTGAAGAGCATAGGGTAGATGTGTTGCAACTCTGTCTTGTTTTAAGGGACAAAGCACTAGATGTTCTTGAGCTAAGTTTGCATTAACTTATTCCCTCCGTTCCTCCTTTTAGTTATCAAATTCCTGGAAGTCTACGAGCGCAGCTTCTGCAGGACTATTGAGACCCTGGTGGACATTTTCCAGGAGTACCCTGATGAGGTGGAGTACATATTCAAGCCATCCTGTGTGCCTCTGATGAGATGTGCGGGTTGCTGCGGCGATGAGGGCCTAGAATGTGTCCCTGTGGATGTGTACAACGTCACAATGGAGGTGAGGGCCCAGCTTGCAAGCTGGCATGCTTGGTTGGAAGGAAGCAAGTTGGTCAAGTGCCAGCTCCCAGCTAATTCAAAGAGAGAGAGAGAGCAGACCCTAGGGAACTGGATGGAGATTGTCTCATCAGAAGGGCTCACCTCTCTCCTGAACCTTGTGCCCAGCATTACACCATGAGGTTTAAAAGTTGAGTTTCCCATGTCTATTCAAGGCTAAGAGGACAATCTGTTTTTTGCTCTGACCTTGCTAGTGCCCAAATACAGTAGCTGGGAGCAAGCAAAGGAGCATTTCTGCACAGGAGCACTTCATGCTTAGAGGAGCATTTCTCATGCTCTTATCTCTGAAGCCTCAAAGAAGATACTCCTCGAGCCCTTACTCCACTTGAACTCTTCATTTGGTCCACACAGCTGCTTACTCTGAAGGCAGCTGAGTAGTGCAAAAGGGAAAAGCCTGTCATTACTCTCTCCCCAAGGGCATGTGAGGTCAGGCTTTACCAAGAGAGGAGGGGATTTGGGTCATTAGCTACACTGGCGCAGCAGGGGTGGAAAGGGGCTCTAAGAAACACACTGATTCACTGTCAACTGGAAAAGCCTTTCTGCCTCTGGGTGTCCTCCGCCTTTGTTTGGAGGCTGCTGAATTCTTCCCTTGGAAAAGAGATGGCCCTGATAGCAAAGGCTGGGCACATGAGGAAGAAGCAAACTCTGCTTTAGAGAGTTTTGCCACTGCTGTTGTCTGCCAGCCTGGATGCCATCTTGTGTCCACAATGGTGCTCCTTCCCATTACCCTTAACCCATAGTTCCCTCACCTACTTTTGTCCCTCAGCCTTTTGATTAGCCACTGTAAATATTGCCATCACTTTTTGATATAGATGAGAGATTTGTAGGACTAAGTGGTTAATGAGCAAGCTCTTTTTATGTGTCATTTGAGCTGTGTTTGAGTTTTGGCAGAGAACCTTGTCTTTGCTCTTCCATGGTTCCCTGTACTGCTTTTCCACTTGCAGACTTCAGATTGAGCCAGGTATCCTAGCATGGTGTAGGTAGGGATGGTTTTCTTCCTACCATTCCTTGCTGAATTACACTTTGTGGCTGATATGCCTGCATGTAAAGGGTCAGAGGCACTTGAGCAGATCTCTGGCGGTCCAGCCAGATTCTGGATTGAGACTGTTGACAATACATGTAACATAACTTCCCTGGAGGCAAGTGAGGCAGGGTGGTGGGCAATTTCTGGCTCTACAGGGCTGTTTTAAGCACAAATCACCAGTTTCTCTTTGTGTCTTGAGTCACTGCGAGAGTGAGATGTCAGCTAGGAACAAATGGTGGTTTAGGGAAGTTGGATATGGAATTTTTGCTTTGGGTCTTTGTGTTAGGCTGAAGCATGCTTCCACATGAGAGAGGCTGGAGGCACCCTTACTGTGTCTCTCGCATTGACCAGGATGGCTCAGTGAGAACCTTGCTGTGGTGTTATGCCCTCTCCCATGCGTGTCTCCAAGGCAGTCCACCAGTGCTGGCACCTTGCATGCATGAGCAAACAGAGCTTTGGCACGAGCCTGGTGTTGCTGCTTGCTTGTGATCAAAGGCCTTCCCTGACTGGAAGAATGAGGCCCCAAAGCCAGCTCAAAGTCTGCCATGCTCTTCCCAGGAGCACCTGGGGTGCAAATGCTTTGCCACACAGCGGGCTGATTTGGAGCTGTGAATATAAATAGTGAATGGGCAGTGACCCTCTCTGTTTCTTTCATTCCAGATCATGAGAATTAAACCCCATCAGAGTCAGCACATAGCGCACATGAGCTTCTTACAGCACAGTAAATGTGACTGCAGGTGAGAATGGGGCAGCACTGGTTCCTCTTGCAATAAACTTATTCTGAGCCTTTCTTTTTTCTGCCACTGGGTTGGGATTGCTGTCTAGAGGCTTCTGCGGTCTCCTCAGTTGGTTTGCTGTGGGACAGCTGAGCCTGGGAAAAGAAGTCCTTTGCTGCTGAGGCTTCTCCATCTCTATAGATGTCACAGGTGGGCAATGCTAGTGTGCAGCCTTTTGGCACTAGCTGCCAGCAAAGGTTCAGCAGGAGAGCAAACACTTTGAGA
The DNA here is from genome assembly GCA_013401355.1 of Ceyx cyanopectus. Lineage (NCBI taxonomy): Eukaryota > Metazoa > Chordata > Aves > Coraciiformes > Alcedinidae > Ceyx > Ceyx cyanopectus. Next base: position 3,339 of record VYZU01018640.1, on the reverse strand, counting down.
AGGACCAGTAAAACTGTGCCATGGGCATTCTTCAGTGCCAGCTGTACATATCCTTTCCTGGATGTGTTGGGAACTGGGTATAATGCTGGAAACATATGTGGTAAGCTCCCTTCTGACAAGGCCTTTGTTCTTTCTTCTCCCACAGACCAAAGAAAGATGTCAAAAACAAACAAGAAAAGTAAGTGACAAGCCTTTCCTCTTTTCTCTTTTGGTGGTTGGTGTTTCCTCTCCCCACTGCCCCTTGCCCTTTCCTTTGGTTGGAGATACTCACTTTGAGAAGGTGTTTTTGGAAATGCATATGGTAATGCATGGGGCCACACTCTGAATCCGTTCCAGGTGGGCACAGAAACCCAGATATGATGGTTCTTCCTTCATACCCCAGACCTGGAGCTTGCATGACCCACGGCCATGGCAGTCATTCCTAATGCTTTATCCCGAGTCAGGGAAGTCCCGTCGTGTGTGTTCTACCAGAATGGATTCAAGGTGCAGCCCCAATTCTCCCTTCCCTCTTCCTGGGGTGTTTCTGGTTACTGCAAATTGCTGCCTTTCTTTATTATTAATTTTTTTTTCTTGCTGCTTGAGTGAGTACTTGCTGGCTTCTTTCACAGCAGCTTGGGTAGGAACTCTGCTGGCTACAGGGAGAGGTGTCAATAGAGGCCTGGTGGAGGCAGGACTGATGCCATGCAGGATGTGATGCTGATTTTGGTTGGGTGGGGGGCCTGGAAAGGTGTAAATGGAGGTGGATGTGCTAGCCAGGTCTTGGTGGAGGCTTTCCTGAGAGACTGTTTCAATCTGATGGATTTGTTCTGGTGACCTGAAGGAGGTTAAGGCACAACCTTTCCTTTCTTTCCTTCCCAAAGAAAAAAGGTTGTGTAGAGTAATAAGCTCTCATCCTGCAACAGTTGCAGGGACGATCACAAAATGTGGAACAACATCAAAAAGAAAGAGTGACCTCTTTGGGCAAGAGGGCCAGCTGGACTGCGTGTGGCTGGGATAGCGACTCTGCCATTTAGAGATGTGGAGCTGGAGAGGAAAGGCGTGAATACTGGGAGATGAGGCTGAAACAGAGACAGAGAGAGCAAGCAGGAGAGTGAGAGAACTTCTTTCACCCTTCTCCTGGTGGTGTATGTTTCTAGTTGCCTTCCAGCCTCTCCTCCCCCTGGAAATCTGCTGCTGGCTACATCAGGCTACATGCAGGGCCGTGTTGAGGACAGTCAGTCTGTGTGGCTCTGTGGTTTGAAGGCATGCAAGTTGGTTCTGTGTGAACTCTGGTGAGGATGGGTGTGGGTGAAGCAGCCAGCCCAGACTGTGTTGCACTCCCTTTCCTCTTCTAACAGCACCTTGCCTGCTCTTTGCTGGTCCTGCACTCCCTGGGAAGGGATGGCAGAGATTGATGTGCTTTGATTTGTGCTGGATTGAAAGTCGTGGTCTATTGCTGCCCTCTCCTCCTTTCAGGTTGATTTTCCTCCCTCACTCCCTGTGACTACTGACATGTAGGGCAGTGGCTGGAAGTGAGCTGATGCTCTGATACTTGTTCCAGTGAAATGACTTAAACAGGACCTAAGAAACACCTATGGTGCTTTCTCTTTTCTCCCACTGTGTCCCCTTGACAGCTGCCTCCCAAAGTGGGCTGTGATAGGAAATGAGAGAGCCTTTGCTGAACTGCCACAGTGTTGGGGCTAACTTGCCTGACAAGCCCTGGTGCTCTGCCAAGGGCCTTCTCCTTGCATGTCTATCCCTTGGTCCTGTGCTAATGTGGCTCAAATAGCAGCATAGTCTCCAGCCTCCCTGCCTCCCTGTGCTCTCACTTGTCTGTAAGCATCTGTGGTTAGTGCCCAGGCCTGCATGTCCCAGCCCCTGCCTGTCCCAGCTCCTGCCCATGAGTCAGGAGCAACTGGTTAATTTTTCAGAATGGAATCAGTGCCTTGGCTCTGTCTGCTTGTTCATCTGGCAGATCCATGTGGAAGGGGAGGGGAGGGAGGGAAAGGATGAAAGATCTGAAAGCTGCTTTCTGGTTATCTCCTGGGTGTCAAAACTAGGTCAGGCCTCTCTCTTTCTCCATTGGTACTCAATATGGAGGCTGCTGGCAGGGTCTCCTGGAGTCCTCTGAACCAGAGGCAGGAGGTGGGGTAGATGAGCAGAGCCTTTGGGCTAGGTAGCCCTCTCCCATGCAGCACTGCTGTCTGTACCAGGTCTCTCCCTTTGTCTGTGGGGTGCTGAGGCCAGGCCCCTTCTGCTCCTATCTGAAGGCAAGATTGCCACCAGCCCTGCAGCAGAGATGTTGGGAGCTCTAGGAGACTAGGCCCAGTGCTGGGCAGCACATCAGGTCAAAGTGGTTTCCTTTTCCCTGGGGAGAGCCCTGCTGCTCAGCTGGCCTCCTGTCAGTCACTGTGCATCCACGCTTCTTGCCTGGAATGATTGTCTTCACTTGCTATGGTTGCATTTTGCTTTCACAGAGCTTTCTGTTCCTTCACCCCCTGTCTCACTGCCTCTCTCTGGAGGGGGCAGGTGCCTCTCTGAGGCTCCAGCAGATCTGCATCTGCTGGCAGCAGCCCTGCTGGAAGTGGTCTCTACTGAGTCCCCTGGTGTTGACTTGGCTGTGGGCAGGCTGGTTATGGTGCTGGCAGGAGGGCCAGTGAATGTGAGTGTGAGATGGAGATCTGTGCTTTGGCCCTGGGACTTGCCCTCCAATCCTGCCTCATGTGCTTCCCCTCCTCCCATCAAGCCACATGGCTGTATTTTTTTTTCCCTCTTCTTCCTTGCATTTTCTTCCGTTTTCTCTCTCTCTCTCTCCCCCTTTCTTTCGTTCTTTCTTTCTTTGCTTCCTTCTCTCTCTCTCTCTCTGGTTTTTTTTTTGTTTTTTTTCCAGAAAATCAAAGCGAGGAAAGGGGAAGGGTCAAAAGAGAAAGCGCAAGAAAGGCCGGTACAAACCACCCAGCTTGTACGTTTGTGTCCTCTGCTTGTAGACTTTCTTCCCTCCCTCTCCCCATACCAATCCGCCTGCTTGCTGCTCACTCAACTCTCACCCTCCCCTCCCAGTCACTGGTGGGCTGCAGATCCTGCAGGGGCAGCACTGGTGGTGGCACTGCTCTGGCACGAAGGGTGTCTCAGGGAAGGTGGCTTTAGCTTGCTTGGCTCTCTGATCATCAGTGGTGACCATTTTCCTAAGGCGCAGGAGCGCGGGGGGGTGGGTGAGCGCTCTGCACCTCTTCTCCGTGCCTTCTGGTTGCAAGTTTGTCGTCCGCTTTCCCCCACTCACCCTGTGCCCTCGACTGCTACGGTGACTGGCGACAGGCAGGCTGGCATCTGCCGTGCATGTGTGTGTGTGGGTGAGTGCGT
>VYZU01018639.1:118736-148021 GCA_013401355.1 Ceyx cyanopectus | reverse complement strand
GGGTGGAGGCTGGGAGGCTGTAAAGGAGATGTAGGAACAGAAATCTCAGCCTTGCTTGTGACATATTTATAACTTTCTATGTGCTTTGGGTTAAGCATTTACAAGAATGCCTTTTGCTTCTGGTAAAATCAACCACAGGAAAGGCAAGGAAGGATGTAGTGGTGGCAAAATGCAGAACCCACCATCACCCTGAGGAGGGCAACGACAAAAACTGAAAGTCCAGGCTCCCCAAAATAAACTGTCTGTGTTTCAGGGCTGCAGGAGCAAAAAGAGGAACTCTTGGTCTTGATTCTGCTCTTACAAAGGGACCAAAAAAAGCATCAGGAAAGTGTCTGAAGAGCCACACTGGTTGTAGAGAAAAAAAAAGCGATGTGAAGTGTGAAACTGTGAGGAGTACAGAAAAGAAATATTATGTAAATCAGGTCAGCTAAGCCAAGTGGAAAGCCCAGGCAGCAAAAAAGCCACTTTGACACAGCAAAGAATAAGAGGGTGTTTGGAGAGTGGAGCCAGCAAAGGAACCCAACAACAATGGCCTTACTGAGGAGGGACCACGCTCCTATCCTGCCCATCCCAGGGAGGGCACAAGGGCACACATGGAAAGAGGGTGAGGTGAAAGATCAGCAGTCCTGTGCCAACAATCACAGCTTCTCATTAGTGGAGGAGAGAGGAAGGCCCCAGCTTGCCTGCCCTGCCATTGCTGTGTTTGGATGTGGGGCTTGAGATGGGAGCGAGGCTGTTGTGAACAAACATGGGTACTGAGTTATAGAAACACAATTAAAGGAAAAGAGTTTTGTTTGTTTGTTTAGAAAAGGTGAGATTTTTGCACCAATATATAGAACAGGAAGGAGCTAAATAAATTGCTGTAAAGCCATGTGGCCTTACTCAAACAAAATGTCAATTATTATCAGGCATTTTGAATGGCTATGGAGCAGCATCCTGAAGATGTGTCTAGGGACAAAGCTTCTACACCTCAGCCAGCTGGTGTGTCCTTGGGACTGACCTCTTTTGGCAAATGACCCCAGCAGTCACTTCATATAGAGTTTTATATATGGCCTAATATATAAAAAAATATATATTTTTAGGCCTATAGATACTAATATATAGACATAATATTAGTCCTGTGATTCTGTGATTCTATATAGACATAATATATATATATATAATAGGCCTATATAGGCATAATATACTGACATTTCCATTTGGCAGGCATTTCAATTTCTTGATAAGCATTTGTAAGAGCAGTAAATAGTTCCACAAGGTAAGAAGCTGCAGATGCTTTCTAAACATTCTATCAGCTTTGATAGGTGCCTTATGTAAAGTCCTAAACAGAGCTTGAGAGTAGATTATGGTCAACCACAACTTAATAACAAGACTTACTTATTTGAATATGCTGAAAGCAAACAAGCAGAACTCAGTGACTGGTTTTGCATTCCTTGCTTGAAAGAGACATTGCACAATTACAGTGTAACTATAGATTGCTTGCTTTTTTTTTTTCCATTGAGTATTCAATTTCTAACAACACTTAATAAGCATAATGAATGTAGAACACTCCCTAGTCCCCATCTATTTCTTCTTAGTAAAAGCATATTTTAAATATTTGAAACATATGAAATACTAAATTCTGTCATTTATATTGCAGTTCAAGAAATATGTGGTCTTTAATTTAAAAAAAATATATCTTTTCAGTACTCTTAATTGAAAGAGAAACTATTTTTGGTACCAATTGCTCTGAAGAATTAATATCCCATTGTACAGTGAACATTCTACCTTTTCCAGTAGAGAAGCAAAGTGATCAGAAAAAGCCTGAGGGCATGACAACATCATTCAAAAAGAAAAACAGTGAAAAGGCTCAATTTTTCTTATTGGCTAACTAACATATCTAAAATAACAGGAATCTTCTCAATTCAAGTTCACTTGGTATCACAAGCTACTACCCAAAATACATCAATTATGATAATGTGATTTATCATTTGATACAAATAAGATGTGAACATCATAGAAAGACAAAGATAAGTGGGTATTAACTGATTGGCTCTGCATTATTTCATTCAGAGCCCACCAAATCCCATAGCCAATGCATATAGTGAGGATGCTCACTTGTCCTGTTCTCAGAAACCTTCCAGATCACAGTATCACAGAGTATCAGGGGTTGAAAGGGACCTTGGAGATCATCAAGTTCAACCCCCCTGCCAGGCAGGATCATAATCTAAGTATAATCTAACACAGGTCACAGAGGAAAATAACTAAGAGACAAAGTCATGCAGTACACAAATATGAATCACAAGCAGGGAAAATCCCCTTTTTTTTTCTTCCCTGAAAGGTTCTGTGTGGAGTTTAATCACATAACACTTTGCTGGAAGCAGTCACCCAACGAAGACAACATACCTGGTGTGCCAAAATATAGATATTATGGCCAACATCTTTGGGGGAGATGCCATCATCTCCATTCTCCTCCTCGTGGTCGCATTCAAGGCCTTGGTTGTATGCATTCTTCATCACGTCCACCTGGAACACAAACCCAAGCAGGCAGAGATGAACTAAATTGCATTCTTTGGGGGGAAAAAGCTCGCTATGTTTGAACACACTTTGTTCAGCTCGAGCCTGCATCAGTGCCCTCCAGTTCTGCAGGAAGAGTGAGCAGTTGGAGAAATGCTCTCTTAACAAAGCCAAGCCTTGAGCTTTTGCTGAGCAGGTACTCCCACAAAGGCTGGCTCTGCAGGCCTGGGAGGCAGCACGGCACGGGTGCTGCTGCGGGCCTGCTCTGGCCAGGGTAGGCCGCGGCCTCGGCCTGCATCCTCCACACGGTTTAACAGCAAAGAATAAACACCTCCACCAAAAAGGAAAGGAAGATACAGATCTGGGCAGAGTGCTAGAGAAATGCCAAAATATTGAGCAGCCTCTCACAGGACCAACATGGAGGGAAATCCTCTGTTTCCCACTCAGGGCCTGACAGTGCAGTTGTTCCTTAGGTTCGACCTCACTGTGCTGACAAGCCACCTTAGCAGTGATGCCCTGAAACCATCAAGCCACTGGGCTGTGCCTAAGGGCAGGGCTGGTACCCAAAGATCTTCCCACAACACAGTTTATTCAGTCCCTGCTGTTACATGGTCAATTGGATTGGAAACAGTTTCTCCAGCTTTCCAACCTATTTAAAATTCCTGGAGTCCTACACAAGCATGACAGTTGTTCCAAAATACAGCACCAGCTGTTTGCAACTCTCTTTGTTCATGAGACATACATATACACAAAACATACATGTAGATCAATTATATGTCTATATACATATAAATTAATTATATGTCTATATACATATTTCTGCACAAGCTTCATTTGCCAGCCCCTGACAAAGTGAACTCGAAGCCAGTCCACCAGAGCACGATAATTTAGTTAAGAAACAATTACAGAAAAGTGCTTGGAATAAATAAAAATAATGAAGTCATGTAGTATGAAATCATACATGCTTGAATCTTTTCAAATACTTCCTGTGATTAGTACTATCCTGATATATTTTGTCAGTGTTATGTTGCCAGTGCTTTCCAGCTTAGATGCAGATCATTTAAAAATGTTTTCATAAAAGATATTTTTTCCAGCCAAAAGATTTCTATATATTCAGAAAAGTTTTCTCACCAGTTCCCTCGGTCTCATGTTGAAAAGGATTCTTTCTGCATTCTCACTGTCGTGCCTGCTTTCCATAATAGCCAGCAAAAGCTTGGAGGCATTGTTCTAGAGATACAAAACCAAGTTAATGCAAATTTTAAATCTATTTCATGGATTAACCACCCTTGAATTTGTTCTAATTGAGATTATGAGGAGCACTTTTTTAGTGGCTATGATTGTAAAATACTTGCATCTTTTATTTTACTGACATATTTAATAGGGTTTTTCTCTAATTTTAATGTCAGTGTAATGTAAGGCTAACTAATCCTGTGTGCTATTTGGAAGAAGCATTTTAAATATTGAAAACTGTTTGACAAATACAGAGCCTTGCTCTATACCGAGCACAAGAACTGAAATTCTATTTCCTTCACTTATTACCTATCATTTTTTGCCATGGCTTTCTGTTAAAACAATACTCAACAGAAGTAATTACAAAGGGTATTACATGAAAGGGTTCATCACTCAGACAGGTTTCCTTCCCCTTTGGTTTGTACAAAGTCCAACTGGTTATTATTTGAAAGGCTATAAAATAAACCATTTTCATACACTCCTGGAATTTTGTTTCACTACCAAATATTCCTGGGGGAAGTCAGAGAGACATCCTTCACTTTGTCAACTGGCTGCTTTTCACCAGGACCTCTCCCAAGGATTAAATGGCATGGGCTTTAGCAACAGCAACCCAGTGGTGCCTTTCATTTTGGAGATCTCTCTGACTTCCAGTTAAATCAGATGCTGTGAACAGGAGAGGAAGAATGGTTTTGGAGTTTTGAAATTTCTCACAGCAAGGGTGTGCCTCAGACAATTAATTAGTATGTGCAATTTGGAAGGGAAAGAGTTCAGCTGCTTTTGGGACAGAGGCAAAAAGAAAGATGTTCATTTTCTGCACATTAAAAAAAAGCTTCTGAAAAAAAAACTCCTCTTGCTTATGCTTGCAACTGTGATGTAACTACCATTGGGAGGTTGGGGACAACATTGGATTTGTATTATTATTTTAATATAAACACTTAAATACTTAGTGAAATATATGAGATATATATCTTAAATACTAGGTGAGTAAGGAAGGCCTCAAAATAACAAGAGGCAGAGCAGAACACTGGCCATCTTCACTCAGTGAGTTGGGAGTCCAGTGGAAAATGCAATCCATGAAGCTGTAGTCAAATACCACATCACAAACTATGTGCAGAACAAGATCAATTAAGATGGCATGGGAAAATATAATTCTGCATTGCCTTTGCTTTGGCTGGGGGGTATGAGTTCAATATATAATGATCCCTGAAAACAGTGCCTGATCTTGTTTATATGAGTAAGTATGTGAGCTTATATACTTTATATTCTATATTTTCACTGCCAAATGCATATATTTGCAACTTCTGAGTTGCCCATGAACACTAACAGGTTTTCCACATTAAAAATTACCTGGTAAACTCAGTGACAGACTATGATGTGCTGCCACTCAAAACAAAAACAAGTAACTGCTTCGTTTGGATCTAATTCTTGACATCACATCTGCTCCAGCACTGTGCTCAGTTCTCAGCTCCCCAGTATAAGGATTTACAGGCATGAGTCCAGCAAAAAGACACAAAGGTGACTAAGGGAATGGAGCATCTTTCTTATGTGAAGCAGCTGAGAGCTGGGACTGGTCAGCCTGGAAAGGAGGGGGCTCAGAGGGATCTTTGTGTATAAATACCTGATGGGAAAGAATGAAGGAGACAGACTTTTTTCCCAGTTCAGGCCAAACTGGGACCTGCAGCAACATCTCTAAATTCCCTTTGTGGTTATTACACAGAAAAGATGTTCTACAAGCATTTGCCAGCTTCATGATAGTGGCAAATGCAAATGTCACTGGAGTTACTGTAGCTAGATCTTTATACAGACTGAAATTTGGACTTCAAAAGAACTGTCAAAAGTTAAATGTCTGCTTAAGTGTTTTGCTTGAGGGGGGCCTGAATTACCCTGCCATTCAAAAGTGTAATTACAGTTATTAAAATCATGTGTAAAGCACTGCTGATTCAATGTTTCATTGTACAAGATATATAGCTATATTAATTATTTTATTAGACAGCCATAATGTTGCCAATATGATGCAATGCAGTTACCACAAAATATGTGCTGGTTTCAGGGAGGAAACAGACCATCTGCAATGGAAATACTTCACTGGGAAGGCAAGGAGAGGCTCCTCCTGGACAACTTCTACCATGCTTGGCAGGCAGCACAGCTGAGGAGCTCCCCTCTGCTTGCAATGGCACCCACACTGCAGAAACTCATCTGCCAGCTTACCCAGCTCTCCACAGAGCACAAAGCAAAATGACAAGCCTCTCCAGTCTTTACCTTTCCATTCTACACCTTGTCCTGCCCTCAGAGGACACTGAGAGGTGGAAATAAAACACCCGTTACTTGGACCTTTTTTTTTACTTCATTTGACATCACAGGTCATCTGATATATATATGTATATTTTTATTTATTTTTTTTTTTCCACTATATCTCCTCCTGAGGTAATTTTTAGGAGTTCAGTATATACAGAGAATTCCTGACACGTTGCATATCTGAACAGTCTTGTTCTTGATCAGTCCTGGGAGATTTTAGTGCCCACAGTACAGACTTTCACACTAGCTATGTCATGATCTTTTTGATGGGATTAAAGAAACAACCCAAAATGCTGAGGGCATCCTCCCAAACACAGCAGTGAGACACAGGCAGCCTGATGAGGGTTCAGAGGCTGAGCTGAATTCATTTGCTGTGTTTGTTTTCAAAGACTGCCAAGTATATTGTGCTCTGGTAAGATTAAGTAAATGTCAGGTTACCTACAGCTCTTGCATAGATATGTCTTTTATTATTACTCAAATTTTAATACACAAATTTACATTTACTGTACCTTCAGCTGAAGCACCAAGTCCATGCAGTATTTGCCAAGAGGGTTTATGTCATTCAAGATGAGTGCAATGATAATATCAATGCCATTAGATTCGTGGGTGGCTATGCAAGTCTGCAAAGCAAGAGAGGGGAGTTGGGGATGGGGAGAGAGGGAGGAGAGGGGAAGAGGGGACAGGGAGAGGGAGATCCACATCAGCACATGTCCACAATCAGGATCCAGCACTCAAAAGGCCTTTTAACAGCAATGATCCTCCCAGCCTAAGCAGAGCAGTCTGTGTCACAGGAGGTGCTGGGGGAGAGCTGTGTGCTACAGAACTCATCCCAACACTGCCTGTAGTGAAGTAAAGAACTGGAAAAAAAGGTGGTAGAAGCTCAAATACACTTGAATCATCCAGGCTTTGGCACTGAGTGGTACAAGTTACAGACAGGAGCCTGCAGGGGCACTTCCAGTTTCAGCTGAGCACACATGCAGAGCCATAAAAGACACACTTGACCATGGGCACAATGAAACCTGCACACTCCATTTCTTATTTATCATTCAGCAGCCAGCATTGGTATCTCTACTATAACATGAATTGTTTGAGAAGATGATTTAGATGGTTTAGATGGTTTACTAGATGCATCTGGACATGTCCTGCACAGAAGAGGGAAAAGAAAGTAAGAGTGTGGAGCTGTTGCCTCTGAAATACACTGAATTAAAGTAGCAGTTGGTGTCAACCAGCATAATTTAAATCCTGAGTGACTTCCCAGCAGTTAGGATTAAGAAATAAAGTGTAACTAATCATTCCACTATCAGCACTCCTTCAATGCTCCTCAAGTCAATTTGCTGGAGAACACGTTCACTTGAAACTTATTTTTTTTTCCATCTCCAATCCTGTAATTATTCTTTTTTACAGGTGCTTTTCCCATTCATTAGTGGAACAAATATGTCTGTTTAAAATTTACTCCACTAAAGGATTTCTGTTTGTTTGTTTTTCAAGTATTAAATCAAGACCATTTATTACCAGCAGCAGCACTTTATACTTCATTTGTGCATGTTAATGAAGTAGCATTAACACTGCAGGTATTGCTTCAGCTATTTCTAGTATTGAGAACAGACTGCCTCTGTAATTTTGCCCATTTTTTTCCCATTGCTAATCTGTAGTGAAAATCCTGTGACAACTTTACCACAGTAGTCTTCAGATCAAGTACAGCAGCATGTAACTCCAGTCTTGTCTTTTCAGTATGGCCTCAGGACAGCACTGAAGAGACACCTTCACCAAAAGCCACAGCTATGTGACTTAAAAAGGCTGCATCAAGCAAGGCACTGAGGATTAGAAGTCTTCAGTCTCCTCCATTTCACTACTGAATTATAACTCAAGATGCTGCTAGGTAGTAGAGCAGGATAGTAAGTTAAATTTTGTGGCAGTTATGTGAATGAAGGGCAGTAAATGTTAGCAACCTGCATAAACAAAAGCCAAATGTCTAAAAATGAGGAATACAAAGCTGTGCTCACAGCACACTTCCAAAAACATGACTCACATTTCAGTCTCACAACAGGAGGTTTAAGCCACAAACCCACTGCCATGAGACATTAAACTCTGATCCCAAATGGATCAGAGAACTTGCACATAAGCAGATGTACCAGAGGAAGAGCTGTTTTGGTTTCTGACTTAAAAGGATTGCTCAGGTCTTATGGAAGCTGGAAACATTTTCAGCCTAGTCATAGCAGTTACAAGTGAGGTGATGTTGTTATGAAGACTTGCAGGGTTGATGATAAGCCCACAGACACCATAAATTCAGGTATATACTCATGTGCATCCAGCAATTATTTGAGCCTTACCTGGTTTTCATGGCATGGACCTTGGCAATATTCAGTCAAGCTTTCCAGTGTCTGGTTCACAAGAGCCACATTCCTCTCATTGATGTAAAGCCCCAGTAAGCCCAGACCACCTGTAGTGCTTCCACAGATACAGTCCAAAAACTGAAGGGTCTCACAAACAAGGTTGTAATTTGTTTTATTGTTCTGATGTCTTAAAAAATTCTGGTGGATGGAGAAAAGGAACACAAAAAAAAGGAAATAAATCAGAGTCTTTGTCCATTAAAATACTGTAGGGTACAATGTGCAGCCATATGACCACTGGACCTTAGGTACTGCAGTGTGGAATAGATATTACACCTCACACAGCAGTTGAGAATTATTAGCTGATGAACTCAGTAGAGAAACAAAGGCTTAGGAAAGGGAACTTTGCAAACACCTGGACTTACATTTCTTTCATAGATATGTCCTGCACATCTGTTGGAGAGCAGCTCTGGAGAAAGAGCCCTGGGGGTCCTGGGGGACAGGGGGTGACCATGAGCCAACAATGGCCCTTGCAGCCAAGCAGGCCAAGGGATCCTGGGATGCATGAGGAGGAGTGTGGGCAGCAGGGCAAGGGAGGTTCTCCTCCCCCTCTGCTCTGCACTGCTGAGACCCCACCTGGAATACTGTGTCCAGTGCTGGGCACCCCAGTTCAGAAAAGACAGAGATTTACTGGAGAGAGTCCAGTGCAGGGCACCAAGATGCTGAAGGGAGTGGAGATCTCCCTGCTGAGGAGAGGCTGAGAGAGCTGGGGCTCTTTAGCCTGGAGAAGAGGAGACTGAGGGGGGAGCTCAGCAGTGTCTGTCAAGATGTTCAGGGCAGTGTAGGGAGGATGGAGCCAGACTCTGCTCAGTGCCATCCAGTGACAGGACAAGAGGCAATGGGAGTCAGTTGGAGCACAAGAGGTTGAGGGGAAACACAAGGACAAACTTGTTGCCAGTGAGGGTGGCAGAGGCTGGCAGGGGCTGCCCAGGGGGGTTGTGGAGTCTCCTGCTCTGGAGACATTCCAGCCCCCCCTGGATCTGTTCCTGGGTGACTTGGTCTAGGTGCCCCTGCTCTGGCAGGGGGTTGGACTAAATGATCTCCTAGGTCCCTTCCAACCCTGACACTCTGTGACTCTATGATATGTTGTGACCCTTCTCTTGGAAGCTTGCTGCCCAGAGCTGAGCAGGTGTGGTGATACATTACAACTGCTCCTTGGCAGTGTCAGCACAGAACTGTAGCCCAGCTCAAATCACTCCCAGCACTGAGGTGTACCAGCAGGAAAGGGTTGCTATGGGGACAGCAATCAGTCATTTCTATCCAAGGAATCAATCACTGGGGCACACACAGCATCTTAAAGCCTCCAGTACCCAGGGGAAAGAGCAATACCCAAACTCTGCCCAGAAACTTCCTGGGGCCTTCAAGGCTGTGGTGAGTGGTCCAGCACTTCTGCACAGAAGCTGCACTAACAGGCATGTTCATTCAGACACTTCTCAGGGCCAACTGGCTATGCTGTGCTCCCTAAGCAATCCTCAGGGCATAAACATGAGCTCAAAAAGATCAAGCAAGTGGTTCTTGAAAAGGGTTCTTTTATCCCTTGGACCAACAGAAGACATCTGAGACATTCCTATTCTGAGCCAGGCACAGGTGTGTTTTAGTCCCAGCTCCTGTAACACTTTTTTTGTGGAGCTCAGCTCCAAAACACTTTACCTGCAGCTCTCTGTTGTGATTCTCACACAGCAGCTGAAGAAATCTCAATATTGGCTGCATGATTGCAATGGCAGGGCTCATGATTGCTTCTTCTGTGGATTTCTCTTCTGCACTTGCAGCATCTGTTCCTGAGCCCATGAGATCTACTTCTGGGTCCATTTCTCTTCTATACACAGAGTAAGCCTTGGATGTTGCAGAAGATGCTTCTGTTAACTGTCCTTTCATACCCTCTTTCAGATGCAGAGTTGAATCCTTCACTGAAAAGAAGATCATTTTCCTTCACGATTGAAACTTTTTTTTCTCCTCTTTTGATTAAACAGTAAGAAAACAATAATAATGAAAGCAACTCTTTCTTTGTTGGTGCCTAACTTTTCAAAGACCTCCAGGCAACTCACGAAGAATATCAAAGCAACATTCATGCAGGGATAGCATGTTCCAAGCAAACCACAAACCAGAGTGAAGCAGAACATGACAACAAAAAGCCCCACTATTTCTCTCCCATATACAATAAATGATGAGAACAATGGAAGGACCACAGAGTGGGAAATCAGTTCCTGTGCTTGCTCTTGTGAAATAGCTCCATTAGCAGCAGCTCCACTTCTGCTGCTCTGAAAAGATGGTTCTTTATCTTCTGCTGGTGTCAACTGGCATAGTTTCACTAAGCTAATTCCCTTTAACCATCTGAAGAGATGGCTTAAAATTTAGAGAAAAGTGGGCCAAAATTGGCAATAAGCAGATTATTTTCATAGCAAAGCTCATGGATCTCAGTGCAGCCTAGTACAAGTGGCACAGGGCATGCTGACTGAACACAGTGTGCTTCTCCCCTGTGCCATGGGTGCCCCCTTACCTCTCTTTTTGGGCACAGACACAGCTAGGTCACCATCATCATCTTTCTTTTTGCTCCCCAAGTCCATGGTGTTCACTGTCACAGTCGACCTTATCTCCTGCTGAGCAGCCTTCATTCTGTCATACAGCACTTTAAAGAACTTCTCTGACTTCTTTTGCTCCTTCAGCTGTTGATAAGTTGAATACTGCAAAAAAAAAATATGTATTCTTTAGATATCAGTCTAAGGAAGAAGGAATACAAAACCACACTGGGTTTTTTGTGAAACAAAGGATGAATAATGACTTCACTTGTATAGAAAGAAGTGTTGGCCTCTGCCTGACCAGTTCTGTCTCAAAGTGATGTACAGGGCTGGGAACAAATAATTATAATTATTTGATAATGTTTTAACAACTGGACAAAACAGTGCACACTGCTATTTGCAGTCTTAGAAATGCCACAGAGCTGCACTGAAATGACTTGGTGACACTCTCCATTTCTCCAGGCATTCTAGTTACAATATCCCATCTACAAACAATAGGGAAAAATAATTGATATTGTATATCAAAATATTGGGGGGTTGGACTAGATGATCTTCTGGGTCCCTTCCAACCCCTGACATCCTGTGATATATAACAAGAGGAAGCATGAAACATCTAATATGTAGTAACACATTTTAGATTATATACATTTCTGTGCTTCACACAGCTTTGAAATCAGTATTTTAAGATATTAAATCCAGTCTTTTAGCATTACTGTCAAGCAGGCTGAGTACTATTTTCAACAGTTTACAGACTCTATCCTCAAGTAAAAGCCTTTTACAGCCTCTACCAATTAATTTCAGAAAGCTGCAACAAAATCTCAATTCTTTAGCATTTGCTGGGCACTCTCACAAATGGCATTATCTTTTTTACAGAGTAGATCCAGGATGAGATGCCTCTCATTTAACTTTTCTAGTCTTGCAAAGAAGTATAAATTGGTTATTTGGGCTCCCTTCAGGAGCTAGGGGGAAATGCAGGGATTGATCCACACCCTCTCTCCTCTCTTATAATAACTCTGCTGCTCATGGAGTGAGAAAAAACAATCATCTCACTTGGCTAAAGCTGGGTGAGAGGGATACAGTTCACAAAAACCAGAATCCACAGTTTAAAGCAGTTATTTTCTATGGACTGGGACACTAGTCTTCTCAAATGGCCAGTTTTTCCTCTTTGCAGATGTTGATAAATGTCCCCATACCATTTCCAGAAAAAAAATAACTTTATTGCTATTGTAAACTGGAAAGGATTGCAGTTTTTCATTTTACAAAAAGAGATATGAAATAAAACTTGTATGGCCAAGACCAGATTAAAGGAAGCTCTGTGGACAGTGGAAAAACCTTTTCTTTTATTGCAGTCTCCACTATGAGATACTACATGATAACAGGGAATATTTACATTTGTATTCTAGAGATACATGTTGGAGTGATCAACTTTTCACAGAACTCACAGAAAAAAGGTTATTTTTTTTAATCTGCCTCCACACTACATGCATTTGAAAACCAGGATGTGAAGAAGTAAATGGAGTAAGTACCTGTGTTTGTGTATTTCCACCTTCAAGCAATGCAATACCAAGCAAAATACCTTCTGAGAAGATTCTGTCATTTTTGGTGTTGACTATGACATCTATGACTAGTTCTGATGCCCCTTCTTTATCCAGAAGGCACTGAATATCAAACATGGTTACCCCAGCCTTATCTGAGTCTTGTCCTGCAAATCCACCTGCAAATTAGACAAATACAAGCCATTCACATTTGTTTCAGATATGTATATGAAAATGAATCTATTAGTCACAATAATTTGTTTTATGCACAGTAGTTATGTAAAAAAATTAATTCTGAAATTCCATTTCAGGCAAAATTCCCTTTGATACAAACAAGATCTTTGTGTGAAATTGCAATTTCTAGGAATAAGAAATAAAACAAAACCCCAGCCATTGTTCTGTCATAATGTTCAGACAAAAAGTTGGAAGCAATGCCAAACTTCTTTTTTAATTCCACTGATGCATAGACTAAACTGTGTGTATCCTCAGTGCTCTGAGAACACTTAAATCTCTTTTTCAATCTCAGACCAAAAACTGTGTGCTGGAAAATCCACTCTGGTTGTGGGTATGACCTTCTAGCTAAACACTTTTGCCAGGATAACTCCTAGACAATTATACAGCACGATGATGTTCTGCAGGACAGAGATTAAATTAATCCAAATTAAATGTGTGGTTTAAAGGAATTTATAGTGAGCTTCTCCCTCATTTCCTACAACATGTATTATTTCAGGTTTGCTTAGAAACCTTTCCACAGTAACTTCCTGTGGCTTCTGTGAGAGAATCATACCCCAAAAAAAGAGGATATAAGGGACTCCATGGATCATCTCCACAGACTTGCTGCTCACAGGAGTTACAGCAGGTTCATCAAAGTCTTTACTGTTAAACTTATAACAAGAACTGACACAACTACAGCCTCTCAGGGGAATCTGTTCCATTGCTTCACTAATACCTTTGTGAGTTTTTCCCTGTATCTTACCTTTTTTTTTGTGTATCAGTAAAGAAATCTGTGACTTCAATGACATTTTTAGTTTCCAGAACTTTTTTGTTCAGAAGTTCTGAGCTTTCCTGAATTTCTGCATGTGGTTTTACTGGCAAATGAAAATGGAGTTACCAATGACTGGGAGGCATGGGGAAACTCTGTCTTCTGGTACCACCACGTGCATGCAACTTAAAACAGGCAAAGAGTGACACACCTCTCTTCTAGCTGGCTATACAATGGGCTTGATTTATTTACCAAAGGAAACCCTGCAGCACTTCCAACGTGCCTGTTAGGAAACAGAAAAGGAGTGCTGCTGATTTAGTTCTCTTTAAAAGCTCTGGATTTACCTCCCCCTGGTGCAGCTTTGCTGTAGCTGGCAGAGAGGGGCCCACTGAAGCCACTGCCATATTCTCCTTTAAAGTAGCGGTGCAGGAGTATTTTCCTCAGAGTGTTGCCCTTTAAAAGAGGAAAACCAGGAGAAATTAGAGTTGTGCCAATATCCCTGTGCTTGAAAAGCAAGCTGTTTAACACAATACATCATTTAAGAGGTCTTTCCATTGTAATTAGCAAGCAGACCAATAATAAAGCTGTGAAAACACACATCTAACGGTCTTACCTAGCAAATCTCATGGGAAGAATTCTAAAATACACTTTAATACAGCACTTCTGTTTTCTACAGCTGTACTACCACTCCCTTTTTTTGTCCCCCTGATCTCAGATAATCCAGCTGATCATCTGAAGGAACCCACATCACATGAAACAGTAAAACAGAGAGATGACATTTGATAGAAGAGCTTAAAAACCATTCTCTGCCTCTCCTTGACCTCCAAAACCACAGCCAGCCCCATTTTCTGTGAAGACCTTCCCTTTCATTTTGCTTATGTTCTGCACCACAAGATATGTTGAACTGAGAGTCAAGGGTACCAATTATTTGCCATTTTTTATTTTGTGACACCACAGCTGTGGGTGTAGAGGTAAGCCAAGGTTTTGTAAGGCATCTCTTGATGGTTACCATAGAAAGGGAAATATTGTTCATTTAAACAGCTTACAAATAACATGGAACATCTTATTCTACTCACCATGACAAAAAAGTGATTAAAAATGTGTGCACCAGAAGCATTCTCAGCACTTCCCAGCTCCCCAGTGCCTGAAACAGCTCTTTGACACACCTCCAGCAGCACTACTGGCACCCCAACTTCTCTGTTAACTTAGTGATGCTTCCAAGAGCAACCATGTGGGGCTTCATGGACCTCCAAAGCACTGGGATTGTCCATCCCAGACAAGTGCCAGGATTCTGTAAGCAAATTCTGTAAGTTGATGCAGAGTTCCCTCAAAAGGCCAAAGTACAAGGCCTACAGCAAAAGATCAGCAGCTATAAATACTGGGCTGCAAGAAAAACCCATCACCTACACATCTGTGGTGCCAAGGAAATTATAAAGTGGATTTTCCAGGTAAACTTAAGCCTACAAAGGAATCAGAAGCTTCTGAGGGTCTCAGACAGAGACAGATTCCTTCCCAGCCTAGTGAAATGGGGTTACCTCTGCAGTCATGGAGAAGGAATGCTAACCAAGCTCACATATTTCAAGATGGCCAAGAGCTCCTCCTGCTCACCACCCCATCTCTAGCTGTGACTGGGCTCCAGCATCTCAGAGGAGAACCCTGTTCTCCTCAGCTCCTGAGAAAGCCAGATGGATTATTGAAGAGAAAACAGGCCTAGCAGCACTGATAAACATGGACTAAAATCCAGGATCTTTCCAAAGTGACCTTTTCAAGCTCTCTCAGGCATATACATCATATACATCCAAAAAAAATGGGATCATAGAGAAGAAACCCTTCTTAACTCCAGACTGGGACCCAGTCCAGAATGGGCACTGCTGTGACACAAGATCTCTCAGCTGACTGCCAGCCTTCTGCAGTGGCCAGAACATTGTAGAGCTCTGAAAAAACCCCACTGAAGCACAACAGCCTCACTGTTGCCCATGAATACCACTGCATTGTCTCTAACAAAAGCTAGGAGAAAGACTGAGGACACAAGAAAGCAACAACTGCTTATTGTTGCTGCAGTTTTGAAGAGCTGGAGATGGACAGACAAAAAGTTTCCAATAGGGGGGGAAAATGATTCCAGTAGGAACACGGAGACACAAACAAATTACGTTTTCTCAGCCCGTATTTCACTCCACCAGTTGGCCTTTAAATTGGATTTAAATGCCTTAATACAATGGCTTATTCTCTTCCCTCCTCTGAGGCTGCAGAAGGGTGGTTCCACATGGGGATGGGGTGCTCCAAGGGCTGGGAGAGGTAGAGTACACAAGGCTTATTGTGGGTGTCTGCATCAGCATCCCTGAACTGCTAACACACTCCACAACACTGCCAAAAATGTTCTGTCCTTTCCCATCTAACTTTGCACACTTGGGCCTGGGATCCAGTGGAATATTCAGTGTTGTGTTTCAGTGATAATCCAGGAGAAGGGATGGAAATCAGGCATGGGAAAGCAGATTTGAGTGGCCTGCAGCCACGGACACAAGGTGGGATCTCTGGGTTGCTAATAGAGGTTTTCAGAACATTTGGAACAGGCACAAAATGCCAGAGAACTGTCAGAAATCTAACATGCAATGATGCTCTAAAAGAAATCCAGGGAAGTGCTTTGAATATACTTTTTACTGATATCAAATCCACAGCAGTGAGTTTGATAGAGATTCTGGGGAAAAAAAACCAAAGGAATGGCTGCTTCTGAGCTCCATCAACACCAAATTAGAAGGCTACTATAATATATAGGCAATAACAGACCTTCTCAAACTTCTGAAGATCATATTTTGGTTTTGCTGATAGTGAAAATAGCACTCTGGTAAGGTTGGAAATGCTGGTAGTGTGACAGATCCCTGTAAGGCCAAAATTACTGATTCAGTAACCAGTGATTTGATAGCTAAGTGACTGTCAGAATTCAATGTGCAATTTAAAGCAAGAAATCATAAATGAGTGGATGGGCTGCTAAGAGGCAACCTCATGGAGTATTTATTGCCTTTAAGTTCAGTGGAAGACCAGAGAAAATCAGTATTAATGGGGTTTAGAAAGGGACACAAGAAGTGAAAGGGTCAAATCCCTATAATGATTTAGACAGAATTTATTAAACTGACTGGAAGAAAACAATATGAGCCTCATTATGTCCAAAAATCTCTATTTATAGACCCAACAACAAGATGCAGAACACCCCAAAAAGGGAGGATTTTTGTTCTAGTGGGCCATGGCTCCATGAGAAATCAGATAAAGGATGACTTCAGTCTAGAGGACAGAAGTGCAAGTCACTGAGGAGAAGCTGCAGACAGAGGAATTCAGGTAGAAGAGAGGTAGAGGAAGATGGGCTGTTCAGTTTGTGGATTATTAATTTTATTTTATGTAGCAGTAACAGCATTTAGCAACTGGAGCAGCCCAAGAAGAGGTGTGAGAGTCTCTGTTGCTGGCAGTAAGTAAATCAAAATTATGTGGCTTGTCAGACAGAAGCTGCTTGGAAGATCTTGTGGTCTACAGTAGGAGAACAAGCTGGGTGACAGAAATATGTCATCCCACATCATCTGTGAAGACATCATGCCACCTTTTCCTGGAGCAAATATAGATGAGGTCACAAGCCTGGCTCTTTCTATGCAGAAAAAACCACCTACTCCTCCACATTTCTTCTCATCACTTATAAAGGAAATTACTATTCTGCTCAATCCAAGCCTCTGCTTCGGGATGATTTCCCACCGTTTTTCACCCATTTTCAAATTCTTTGGTTCAAATTGTTTTGCTTTGGAGGCTTTATAACCCTTGAAAATGCAATGCAGGATGGCACAGACAGCATCTCTCCTCCACCATGGCCCAAGGAGCCACGCAGCTGCTGTGGGCAGTCTCACAACAGAACCCCACAGTCTCCACTCCCACTAGGTCCCACCAAGTGGGAAACTTCCATCTTCATGATGCCAGCATGAGATGGGGGAGGTTGCTTGGTTGTTTTGACACAGAACAAGCTTTTTCCTGGTTTGAATCTTTTTGCAGCAAGATGTTTTCCTAGCCCAGCAGTTGAAATGACTGTATTTTCACCAGGAGAATCACATCCAATAGCAGAGCTGTTTGCACACTGGGGTGTTTATTCACCCTGGGGAAAAAGCACTTTTAAATATGAGGTTAGGTCCAGCTTTGCTTCCACTAAAATCCATGGGAGATTTGCCAGCAACTTGAAGCAGGAGAAGGAGCAGACACATGCTTTCCCTGGCAGAAGTTTTTATACAACTCTAAAAAGCAAAAAAGAAAAAAAACCCAACCAAACCAGACACACACACAAAAAAACCAACCCAAACAAAACTCTGCAGCAGACTTCATGAGACAGCTCTCCTAGGAGAGCAGAAGTGGCCACCCACACCTCTCAGCTGGGGCTCATTTAGGCAGAGACCCCCCCCCCCAGTTGAAATGTGCCATTGTTCAATCCTGCACAGAGCTGGTATGAATCCCACTCTGCCTCAGTACCAACTGCCTGCATCACTAATGGTGACTGAGGCTGTAAACAGAGATTCCTTAACAGGGTCAGGTAAAATAAGCAAGCAGAAGCAGGTCCCTTGTCTGAAAACCAAGCTGCAAGTAGCTCATCTCCTTCAGCAGCCTTTTAATTCCAGGTTCCATAGAAAGCTGGAAGCTTCAGTGCCAAAATATTGCAGAGAAAATGCTATTGCCAGTCGATTTGCAATATGGATTGTTAAAAGAATACTGGATGCACTGCAAGAAAACCAGTTCTTGACTGGGAACTGTCCAGTTCTGTACCCTGAAGAAACCCAGCAAAGTGTCAGAAGAAAAAAAAAAACAACTTTTTTTTGGCAGTATCTGTAAAAAGTGTCTCCACTCTGAGTACAGCAGCAAACTGCTTGGATTAGGGAAAACCTCAGCACTGGGGTATTGAGACAGAGAAGAAACCATTTTAAAAATACAGTTTGATTTTTATAGAATAAAGAATTTTACTACTGGCCCATAAAATATTCCTAGCTGTCAAAAGCCCCATTTTTGGGTGCAAACAGAAGATCTCTGAGTACATCTATACCCAACAGGTTTTTGGTGGGGGTGAATATTGCTGTTCCTATCTGTCCCCTGCCCAGCTGCTTGCTTGGCTCCATGGTTCCAGCTGCAGTGATAAATGCACTTACAACACAGCATATTTCCACCTCTGGAATTTTTCCTTTCCAGCTTTCTCCAGTTGAAGACATTGAGACACACAATAACCCATCTTTTCCACCACTGCAAGGAAACGGGGTAAGATTTGTTCACAATTATTCAGCAGCATTTATGACATCAATAACATACTGGAGAAAAAGAGCAGATCTGAAAAGCATAATTTTCAAAGGCTAAAATTATCTAACTCTTATGCTACAGGGGGTAAACTTTCAAAGTGATGCACAAAGAGTTATGCACACAAATCCCATTATTTTTTAACAGGATTTCTGTGTGGAACTCCCCATGCTCTGCAAGCAAAATTTCCCCCTAAGAGTCCTAATGTGAATATTTACCAAAACAGACACTTCATTTCCAGATGCTTATGAGCACTACTGTGCTTTGAAGTTTTAAGAGCAATTCCAAACAAGTAGCCAAGGAAAAAATAATCAGAGTGGCCAAAGAGTATTTATTTTCATTACATTATTCTCTTTCACCATGTTGGTTTGTTGTTTAACCTAAAAACCAATTTTCTTGGACGTGGGATATGCAGCCCTCACTGCCTGCCCTATTTGGAATCAGGGATGTTAGGATCTTCACTTGGTTTTTTGGTGGATTTTGGTGGTTTGGTTGGTTTTGTTGTGGAGTTTGGTTTTTTTCTTTGCATTTTGTTGGCTGTTGGATGTGGTGATCTTGGGGGTCTTTCCCAAACATGACAATTCTGTGCTTCTGTGACAGGAATTCTGGGTTGCATCAATACCAAATGAGTATTTAATGGTTTGTGGCTTTACTGTGGAAATGCTATTAAACTGTAGCCTGTAACACCTTCCCCTATATATATATAATATATATATATTAAAATATTCCCATTAAATATTAACCACTCTGCTACAACTTCTCCGTATGTCTATTCTATTAAAACCAAACCAAAATACATTTTTTAACAGTGATATTTAAAGAAACTAATTCTCAGTATATACTACTGTGCAAAATAACCACAGCACATGTGCCCAAGACCTCATGAAAATCAAGTCTTTTTCCTCTAGTGCCACTCATTCCTGCCTGAACACCACTACACCCAGCACATGCCACTGCCAGATCCTGTGATTTACAAAGTGCTTTTGTGATCAGCAACCCCTCAGGTCCCCAGTTTGTTTGGTGCTTTTTTGTTTTGTTTCTTTGTTTGTTGTTGATTGGATTTCTAAAAATTGGTTTTATTTTTTTAAAGTTTGAATAATTTTCCAGTATACTCAATTGGGGATTTTCTATTAATGCTAACTCTCCCAAATGCATTATCCTTTTCATTATAGCTGGCACTTTAAATTCAGTCCCTGGAGTTATGTGATTGTATGAAAATTCCAGTTCACATTTAAAAAAAAAAAAAAAGACAAACAAAAACCACGCACACCCTCCACATAATTTGCAGTACTCCTGGTTCTGGGAATAGTACATGGAAATGTGAAATGTGTGTGGTCAGAGTCAGAAGGCCAGAAAATAACAAAACAAAAAAAGCTAAAATACATTGTTGTTTTTTTCTTCATTGTTAAGAAACCGAACCAAAGTAATTTCATAATTTATAAGAGCCTGAATTTGATTGTAAATATAAAATAAATATTAACACCCTTCTCCATCAGGTCTGCTGATCCTGTGCTCCAGGAGGAGCTCGGGTGCTCACTACTGGTCTCAGCAGCTGCCAACACGTGGCTGCTGTGGGAAAGCACCACAGCTCTTCTTCCTCAAGCAGCCACTCACACATCCACTGCCAGCAGTGGAGCCCAAATATTAATGCTCATGGAATCACAGAATAATCCTGGTTGGAAAGGAACTCCTGGATCACTGAGGCCAACCATCCCTACAAGAAAAAAACCCACCTAAATACCCGAAAAAAAATCCAAAATCAAAACAAACAAAAAAACCAAACAAAACCCAAATGAAAGAAAAACACAAAAAACACCAAAACCACACAAAGCCCNTCATCCAGTCCAATCCCCCTGCCAGAGCAGGGGCACCTAGACCAAGTCACCCAGGAACAGATCCAGGGGGGGCTGGAATGTCTCCAGAGCAGGAGACTCCACAACCTCCCTGGGCAGCCCCTGCCAGCCTCTGCCACCCTCACTGGCAACAAGTTGTTCCTTCTGTTTCCCCTCAACCTCTTGTGCTCCAACTGACTCCCATTGCCTCTTGTCCTGTCCCTGGATGGCACTGAGCAGAGTCTGGCTCCATCCTCCCTACACTCACCCTTAACATATTGATAGACACTGCTGAGCTCCCCCCTCAGCCTCCTCTGCTCCACACTGCCCATGCCCAGCTCCCTCAGCCTCTCCTCACACCCCTTGTTCTCTCGGCAGTTCCTCTGGACACGTTCCAGCCCCCCAGGGTCTGTCCTGGCATGAGGGGCCCAGAGCTGAGCCCAGCACTGAGATGAGGCCTCCCCAGGGCCTAGGCCAAGGGCCCCATCCCTGCCCTGCTCCTGCTGCCCACGCTGCTGCTGAGCCAGCCCAGGAGCCTGGGGGCTTCTTGTCCCCCTTGGGCACCCCCTGGCTCATGTTCAGCTGGGGGTCCCCAGCACCCCCAGGGCCTTTTCTGCCTTTGGTGGGTTTGTTCCCCAGGAACAGGAACCAGGCCTAAGTTAGGCCAAGCTACCTCAAGTCCCATCAGTATCTTTAATAAGTGAGAATGCTCAGCACCCATCCAGGGGCATTCAGGGTTTATCAAACCTGCAGTAAGACTTGGTGTTAGTGTTGGTACTTCCCAGGATGCTGGAAATGTTTTATAACAGATATCTTCCAAACGCTAGTCAGATATTCTGATTTTTTTTTTTAAGGCATCATTTACAAGGATAAACCTCTCTGTTTTCCAAGCAGTTCTCAATCTTTCCTTTTAAATTAGAGGCCAGCATTAGTTTTCTACTCTTGGAGTCTAAGATTTCATCAGTTCAAACAAAAAAAAACCTAATAACATCCTTTGAAGAATGCCAAGGAAATTATTCTGACTTTGCCTAACACCGCAGCAGAAGTTTCATAAACTAGGAGCCAAAGTTGCTGTATGAAACTGAAATGTTGTTAGGAGAGCAACATTTTGTTTTTAATAACTTTTGGAGGTGTATTAGCTGTCATGCCAGAGCTCAAGAGCTTCAGAGCTGTCACCTTATTTTAGAAGCAACAGCAATTTCTAAAAGCCAAGTTTCACAACATTAGGAAAAAGGCATCTTCTAGGTTTAACAAAAAACAACCCCAAAAGACAACAAACTGAAACCACTCTAGATTTGGTTGAAAAAAAATTACCAAAATTTTCTTGAAATGTAATCAGCTGTTCAAAGGGGTAGATGAAGACCTATTTTCCTGAGGCTGTCTCCGGTTTTTTACACCTAAAAGACAGCTTATATAAAATGTAATATGCAAGCTGTTCATGAGTGATATGAAATTGCTCCTTTAGATTTAATATTTGCTAAAACTGTGGAGTTATTTATGTCACAGAGAGGACTGCTGCACATGTGCAGTAGCTGCTTTATCATCAGGTATTTTAGTATACATTTATTATGAAGCTGTTGCCATTATAATGCCTGAATTCCTGTTGCTTCCAAGGTGCAATATTATCAGTGGAATGTTCTTACATGCACAGCACAGAAATACAATGTCATATGCTGGTGAGTACAGCATGGATTGATGGTGAACCTGCAGAAAAACTGATCTGGAGCTCTTCTTGCTTTTTTTTTTTCCCCTATAGTGTTTCAAATGAACAGATATCCCCACTAAAGACACTTCTAAATGCCATGCAACATCCCAACAATTAGGGCTCAATGGTATTGTGGAAACCAAGATGAACTTTGCAGTTCAGACAACTAAAACCTACCAGCAGTTTTTAGAGGCTAGAGAATTCAGAGTTCAGCCTATTTTGATGATCAGTACAAACCTCTTGTTCTGAAGGCAGCATTTAGTTAGCACAGTCAGCATATCTCTCTGGAAAACTCTAGGTTGAGTAGGGTAAGAAATAATACAGAAGAAATTAGTGCCCTAAGTTAGATCAATGGCACAGTTTCATCTTCAGTTCTGTGTGTACCTCAGGTCACCATCACCTAGGAGGTGTGGAAAAAATGATATTCAAGACTGAGATTGCTCACCTTGGAAGGGAGACAGGAATGAGTGACAGCAGTGCAGAAAATATGAATGGTGAGGAGATGGAGAGGTTGGGAACCTCCTGCCCAATGCCTTCAATGGAATTTAAAAGATGGTCAATGAAAAAGTGATAAAGAAATACTTATTAACCCAGACATCAGAGGGCAGAACTCAACTACCCTGGGAAGCTACCAATGCCAAGAATTCAGCAAGATTCAATCTGGGCATTTCTATACACAACAAGAGAAACCAGTTACAATAGCAAATGTTCAAAAGTTAAATCTTATGCTTTAGGGGCCACAGATTTATGATCTTACTGTTAAGGCTTCAGAAAGAAAGAAAGAAAACTTCAGCTCTGCCTACAGTGGGGACTCTTAGACCTTGTGAAGCATCTGGTGATGGCCACACAGAGAGACAGCACTCAATCCTCTGCTCTGATCTGTGGCATTTGAAAGAGAATGTGAAGTGTACCAAGTCTGTTTGTACTGGAGCCAAAAACCAGTGCAGTGCAATGCAGATTCAAGAGAAAAAAAAATCTTTTTAGGAAATGCCTGATGAGGAGACACCCAGAGCAGAGCACTACAGTGATCCAAAATGATGAGGTGGGAAGGGAGAACAGACAGAGGGCATGACCAAAATCCTACCATGGAAAAGGTCTGCATTTCATCTGTCTTAGCAAAAATACTACCAGTTTACATAAAAACAATGGCAAGTAGAAAGATTTCAGCTTTTGAAGAGAAGCTCTAGAAGAAGAGGAGCTCTAGACTCCTTCAGCTTCACCCTTGCAATGACTCTGTTACATAAATTGGTTTCCTATACATATTCAGTGCCTTTCTCCCTGTGAATCCACTTGATGATGAAACAGCTTTTTGACTGCTAAGGATTGAGTGTCACACAGATGCTTCTGCCTACATATTTAATGTCCTTCTCTGACCTGAAGTTCACCATACGTAGAAACAAGGATTAGTATTCTAACTGTGGCAGCCAGAGCTGCCCAGACTCAGCCAAAAGCCTGACAGATTTATACAGTGCAGAAGGGATGATGCAGAAGACTGGGAGATGATCTGGAATTCACCTCTCCTGCTTTGCCATATTCCATCTTCTCTTTTTTGTTCCTGTCCCCTCTGGATTTGGGTTTTTTTCCTCCTTGTGCCCTGGCTGGACCAATGATGCACTGTAACACACAGGACACTAAATTTGTAGCTTCTGCTTCTCAGTAACTCTGGTTACTCCTGGTTTGGTAAAACAGCTCTGGAGGAGACTTGAAAAGGGCAAGTAAGCATTTGGGAAAGAAACATCTGGTGAAAAGTTGAGCCTGTTCCTTCTCCTCCTCCACACTCCAATCACTAACCTGAACACTCAGAAGACACACACCTAATGATTCACTACAACAAAAGCACTGGAACTGACAGAATGAACCAAGATGAAGCAAAACTATAATAAAAAGGAAAAAAACCAACAAACAACAAAACACAAAAGGAAAAAAAAAACAACCAAACCAAAAACCCACAACCCCCAAAAGACAGGGCAAGCTTGAGACAGAAGAAGTCTGGCAGATGAAAAAAAGTTCCAAGCACAGCATTCAGTTTTGCAAAGAATATTCCTCAGACTGGTACCTGCAGACAAGCATCTCAGCAGAACAAACAAATAAATAAACCAAGCATTATAGGTTAGGACAGAAACAAATCCTCCATGGACACGGATGTTATGAATCCACAAGCAGATGAGGAAGGAAGGAAGGAAGGAGGATAATCTTTGGAGTCTAATCCTGGAGCTCTCAGCCAAGTATACTGAGTACCTGACAGAGAACCTAGATGAACCTGTGCTACTGCAAACCCCACATTAGGATGATTTTTTTTTTGGTGATAGCAATTTTAATTTGGAATTTCCCTGCTGAAAAGCCCTTAACACTTTCAGCACCAGTTGGTTTTAAACTGAACAGGCCTGAGCAACAGATTTACAGTGGCAAAGGCTTTTCCTATTGCTTTCACTAGCAGAATGTGGGAGCTCAGATAGCTAATTAAACATGAAATTCTAATAAAAATAATTTAAAAAGTCAGAGTCAGTGTCTTTTTAAAAAGACCTGATGTGTAAAGCAGACTGAACTGAGTCAGTATCTGGGAATGTGAGTGCTCTGACCTGTGTGAAAAGGCAGCCTGGGCTAGAGGCAAGACAGTTACCATGGAGACCTCACTGCTTTAGGTGTAGGAGCTTAACATTACAAACAACTTTGCAGCATTAGGCTACTGGCCTCATAAAAACACTGCAAAGTAGCTTCTGAGAGTGGCTGTGATCTACTAAAGAGAAATCTGGCATCATAAAGCAAAAGACAAAAGCAGGACTGGGAGGAAACAGCCTGGCTTTAATTTACAGATGTTGTGGTCCTCAGCTCACACTGGTACCAGGACCTACAGTTAGGCAGCTTGCTTCAGAGCACCCTCCTCCTCCTGCCTCAAGTTTTACCTAAATTAAGACTCCAAACACAACCCAGGCAGAAGGAGATGCAGTTCAAGTAACTCAATTTCTGATGACAACAAGCTTTCCCTTCTAAAGTTTCCCTGTAAAGAGCCCAAGTTGCTCTGTAAATCTCCACCATGGGGTTTATGAGTGCTGGCCACACTGAAGGACATGAAATCTCACACTATATTCCTACATCTTTCAAAATATCAGTCCACCTGGCAGACAGGCTCTCTTAACAGCAAAATAAAATCAGCTTCATCTCCCTGTGTCTAATTGTGGGGAAGGATATTCACCCCTGTCCACCAACTTAGCTGATGTGTTGAGCCAAATTGCTTTTCAGGTAGTAAATGCATCTGTCTCCCACCTCACCCAGAGCAAAGGCCCACAGGAAATCCCTCAGGACTCTTGCTCCTGCTTTTGGGATTAAATGATACAAAAAAAAAAGAAAAGTTCATGTGCAGACAAGGTTACTGTTATGTTTCAGGGGATGAAAAATCCTTCTCAAGAAGACTAATGAGAATATCAACTACCCATGATCAAATAAACTATTCCACCCTAGGAGCTCAGATGGATTGACTGCAGTGCACCTACCTGGCTCTTACATCACTAATTAAGATGCTTCTGCAACAAGATCACAGATTTATTTCCTGCAAGCCTGTAGTGGCCAAACACTTTCCTCAGGTGCAGCCTCTGATCACCGTGCTGGAAAAGCTGCTAGGCATGAGCTGAGCAGCAAGAAGTGAAGCTGGAGCTGATCTCCACTGCAGATAGGTGCTCCTGGCAGGTGTGTTCAGCCCAGTGGCATCAGCAGCTGCATACAGATGTGCTTTCCTCCACTGGTTCACAATCAAGCAGCATGCATTCCTCCACCTTTCTGCAGCCCTAGCTAACAGAGGGAAGTGGGACTCCTTCCATGCTCTGCCACGTGTTTTGGCAGCAGGTGAGTTTCCACACCCTGGGGAATTTGGGACTGAAAGCACAATTTTTTTTGCTGTAAAAATGCCAAAGGGGCACAAGCAAAAACATAACTCTCTTCATCCAGTGACTGCTATCCCACAACACCTTTTATGATCAGCCTTTCTTTGTGCCTGTAATTGCAAGAATGGATTATATAGATAACATCAATGCCAAAGTAACTGGTTCTACCTGCAAACTAAGGAGGCAGATGGGAAAGTAATGTGGTGCCAAGGGCCCACTTAGCTTATTTGTAAGTAGTCTGAGTGGTTAGGTCAGTTATGGGCAAAAAAATAACCCTAGTTTTGATCTAAGCTCTCACCATCAACATTTTTACTCCACCCACCTTAGTTTTCTAACAGTGCAATGACTACAAAACCTCCAAACCAGTAAAAACCAGGTTCTTGGTGGGCAGGGGTGGAAAACTTCTTGCTTGTTATGACTGATGATCCTTTTCTGCTGCTCAGTGAACACAGAGAAGAATCCAGACCCCCAGACAGCACCAAGCAGGCAATGGCAGCAGCAAGGGTTCAAAGGGAAGGTGTGGCTGGAGATATCCCATAGCTCTAATGCTCTTAGAAATCTTTTCACTGGCTTTAATAGGATTTGGATCAGGTGCCAAGGAAGCCACCTGATATTTCCCTGATCTGTTGCTCTTATTAGCACAGCCAAATCCCAAGTCTCTCCCCCTACAATCTCCACACAAGCAACACTGTCAATGTGCTTCTTAATACATTGATGAAATTAAATAGTAAAGTAGGTAAGAAAAGGAAGTGAAGAATTAATTATAATTTTTTTTACTTTCAATTCTCCCCATGTTCCAAGGAATTTCAAGCAAACAACCATCCAAAAGAAGCCTGTAAGTGGCTAGAGCTGTAATTATAGTCATACTAATCTCAGCATCCAGAAAATGTACTGAAGATGCAAATTAAAACCTCCCAGGTAACAGAAGCTATGCCACACATCCAGTGCCATTGTGAATGCTGTATGAGTTGCAAGAAGCACTACCTGATTTTTCTGGGCTCTGCCTGTGCTGCAGTTTACCAACAAAGAGAGTATTTTTTACCATATTTCATTATGTGCAATGCTGGCTGAAGTTTGCAGCTATTCCTTGCCCCTCTCATGAAGAGATTAGGTAAATTTACAGCTAGACATACATTCCTTGGTGTTCTCCCAGAGAAAGAATCCCACTCCTCCTCATTTAAATGCCTGGCTGTAGGTGGTAATTAGGCTGAGGGTGAATTGCTGTGGTTTCTGTCTGGCAACACACAGTACTGGCACATGCAATCCCACACTGGCTGGAAGCAGCATCACATCAGACCATCCAAGTTCATGGATCAGCTCCACAGCCCTTTGGAATCTGTCAGCTCCAGGGACTTGCCCTCCTGCTTCTCAGACACCAGCTCCATCACACTCACCACACAGGTATTGGGTTCCTTTAAAAACCCAGTGCAGGGATCTGCAGCTGTGTAAAGCAGGCACATCCCACAGTTCCATCTAAGAGCTATGGATCAGGTTGTGAATTAAATGCAGTTCTGCTGGGATCCTGGCATCAAAAGGAAAAATCAGGGAGAAAAATCAAACACAGCATTCAACTCCATGTCTCCAGCTGTCAGGCAGCAAGGTCGTGCTATGTGGAGACCTGTGGATAAGCAGCTTCCCTTGAAATCAGCAGGAGCAGGTAAGAAGCAGGGATGTCTGCAGGCCAGAAGCAGCTGCATCTGCCCCAACATCATGGCAGGGTGTTGAGAAAGCAACAGGCTCAGCCACAGAGCCAGGGCATTTTCTGCACGATTGGAAAACAAACACGTTGTACTTCAACCAGAAATGCTCTAACTGAGTCCTTGGAGGATTGCTGTTCTGTACCAAAGAATTATTTCCCTTCCCTCCCCT
Source organism: Ceyx cyanopectus (assembly GCA_013401355.1). Lineage (NCBI taxonomy): Eukaryota > Metazoa > Chordata > Aves > Coraciiformes > Alcedinidae > Ceyx > Ceyx cyanopectus. Next base: position 119,989 of record VYZU01018639.1, on the reverse strand, counting down.
TCCCCACTTCCCTCCCCTGTGAATTAGTCAGTGAATTTCTGCCACAAACCCTCAAACCATATTCTTCCCAATCAAAGACTCAAACGATGCCCAAGAGAGCAAGGCAGCAGAGAACCAGTGAGATCCTGCAGACAGCTGGACTGGATGGAGAGCCCCTGCCAGAGCCACACACAGATGGGCACACATGCTCACAAAGCCTATGGGGGTAAAACAGGACAATACCAGAGAGGATGACATCCAAACAGCACTGCTGGAAAATGTTCTCCTGCAACTGCACATCTGTGACCAGACCAAAAAGGGTGATGCACAACAAAAGGCAGCACACGCCATTGCATAAGTAAGCACTGAATTCCTTATTTTCCTCCCCCCCCACACACCCTGACCCTGCACTAGGAGTTTGGAAATGGTGCCTTAAGGGCAAGGTCCATATTAGGGGAGAATCAAGCATATGTATTTATGGGAGAACATATGACAATCTGCATATATTGTATTTTCTGGGGAAATGAAGCCTGCAGTTTTGCTCAGAGTCTGCACTTGAGTGTTTCAGCAAATGGGGGATATAATGTGTGCCTGTGAACTCAGCCAGAATACAGATCCAAGAAGATGGGATTCTTATAATGGGCTTTTCTTGTTATTTTTTTTTTTTGGGTAAGATGCAGTGCTACAGGGCCTAAATAAAAAGCTTTTCAAAAAGTCATTGCACAGAGCCTGAGAATAAAGTGCTGGTGGCACTCACAGCCAGAATCCAGACTGTGCAGGCAGCACACAGCTATCAAAGGGCAGCCCAAGCAGCAGGTGGGCTGGAGGCTGGCAGGGGAGCCCACACCCCCCCAGCCCTTCCTCCATCCCCTCTGCTCAGCAGTCTTGGCACAGGGGCTGCTCCCTTGCGAGGAGCATGGGCAGGAGCAGCAGTGTGGGTCCCAGGCAGGGGAAGCAGCTGGCAGGCAGCTGAAATTCAATTCCAGGAGGACTTGCTCTATTTTTAAAATTCTCTGTAGGTTGGCTTTTTTTTTCATTTTCTTTTTATTTTTTTTTTTTTACCCAGGTGAACGTTTCCAAAACTCGACACAGCTTTAAAGTTTCATTACACATATCCCCAAGTTCCAGCACTGGGTAAAAACCCTGCAACAGCAGCAAAGCACAAGCAGTCAGAACCAGATTCTAAGCCCCCTGCACCAGGGAAGGAGAAAATTCATCAGTTTGATCAGTTTTATTTTATATTTCTTTATAATAATATATATTACTTATAAGGA
>VYZU01018639.1:94819-106700 GCA_013401355.1 Ceyx cyanopectus | reverse complement strand
TTTTATATATTTATATATATAAAATAATAGATAATAACACATGTTGTTGCCAATTAATTTCATCTTCCTTGACTCTCATCAAAGCCCAGATACCAAAGTATCTTTGCTTTTGTTCTGATTTACTTTCTACCTTCCCACATTGCTCTCCAGACACCACAATTCCCTTCAAAACATGAGATTAAAATCATGTCTCATTGTGTCCCTGTCCTAGAGCCAACGTGTTAATACCACACTGAGTTTTCTCTTGAATATTAAACTGCTTGCAGTACCTCTTCAGCAAAGTTTGTTTTCTTGTCCAGCATTTCTCGTAGGGTCTGAAGGATTTTAATGCAGAGCTTTTCTTCTTTCTCCATTAGCTTCTTTGTGTGATTAATCAACCTTAAATTAAAACATTAAAGAGAGTTGCACACTGTTGCAAAATTTATTTATGAAAAAAAAAAAAATTACCTGTCACCAATACCAGAAGTACCAGAAGCAGTTTTTTTACCTCTGTGCACTGGTTCACACTGCTGGAGAAATGATTGTGAAAACACAAAGGAGGTGGAAATCTGAAGGCACTGGAGAGTTTTTTTCCTCCAGCACCAGTGCTGGTTATTGCCTGGGATCAGCACACAGCCACCAATTTACACTGGTGCTAAAAACCTCACAAGGCCATGTTCATCACTAAATTATGTCCCTAAGTGTTACATCTAGATCACCTTTAAATTCTAGTTTGTCAAGGGCAATGAGGGCATCTCATTTGAGGACTACTAAAAAAAATGCCAAGACTCTATTCCAATGCACAGGCTGCAAATCAGACATCTAGTCATTTATATATATAAAATAATATCCATCCAGGTAGGGATGGCAGTGAAAAGTATTTTTAAAAGAGCTGTTGGCAGTTTAAAATTGAAAAATAGAAAAGGAAAAACGGTAATAGTTTTTTAAAAAAACAAAGCAGCCAAACAAAAAACACACAGAAAAAAAGCAAAACAACAAAAAAACCCACAACACCACAAAAAAACCAATGAAACAAACAAAACAAAAGCATACAAAAAGCCCCCATAATGCAAAACAAAAGAAAACCAACACCAAAAACAACAAACCCCCCCAAAACACACTAGCCCTGAGCACCCCACATTATCAATTCCTGAAAATTCTACCATGGGAAGCCTAACTTTGTGCTGCAGAGTTGGAGAAAACAGCACAATGAGGCCATGAAGCAAAAAGAATTGAGCTGGTGCTGTGGAAAATTCTTTTAGGAAGCAGGAGTCAGGCTTCTCCTTAGAGCACTTACTTGGACATGAAGGCACCACATCTTATTCTGGCATCACTCCCCTCAGGAAAAAGGAGTTCTGGGCTATGCAGCACATCAACCAGCACTGAGAATTCAGCTTGCATCATGGGGGTGAACTGCTGCTCCAAGGAGGACACCACGTCCTGCACAGGGATGAAGCACAGTGACAAGCACACTTGCAGCCAGGAGACAACCAGAACATGCTCACTGGGCAGTTGCACAGGACTGTGCAAAGGGGCACTGGAGCCACTTGTGATGGGCAGCTGCAAGAGCTCTTCTTCACTCAGGTGGCAGCAAAGCAAGCTGAAGCTGGGCAAGGGGCTGAAGGTGTCCACTGCTGTCTGCTTAGCTCTTCTCTTTCAAGCTGTTCCCCAAACACTTGCCAACAGCTAGGTTGCCAGTGCCCTGGGCAAACAGTGCCAGACATGGTGTTAGGGGATCACCTGAGGTGTTGCCTCCTCCATGTTCAGGGCTCCTCCTCCCTTTGTTCAGGTTCCTGCTGCTTTCTTAGCTCCTAAACTCCTGCTGTCGTTTAAGCACTGCGTGCACAAGGTGGTCTCCACCTCCCAGGCCATCTCCAGACCTGGCACAGTGCCTCCTAAACCCCCTCTGCAGCTGAAGCAGGGCCCAGGAGCATGAAAAGGCAGAAAGGAGATCCTGAACACACTTCCTACCCTCTCAGCCACGTTCAGGTGATGGATCAGAAGGTGCTGCACGCTGCCTTCAGTTCACACTCAGAGGAGAGCTGAGCCCCACAAGTGCAAAGCTCACTCTGATCCAGCACTCAAAATGCTCTGAGGCTGTCTCTGGCTCAAAGGCACTGGCACAGCTACTCCTGAGCCATGTGCAGCTTGCATACCTGCAGCTTCTCTATTATGTTCCTGTAATCCCAAGCAGGCCCTCCAAGAGCTTCTTTGAAGCGAGGCCCGCTGCGTGCTGACATCCTCCACCCCATGGCTGCCCTCTGCACCATGTTAGAGTGGCTCTTCATGAACAAGGTGTTGACCTGGCTGTCCAAATCCACTGGAATTGCAATCCCACGGTTCTTTGCTGGAGGAGAAAGAAAAAAAAAAAGACATTTACAGTGGCAAAAGCTTGAATACGTCACGGAGACCATGGCTTGCAAAATCCTGATGTTCCTGGAGTTGAGGCACTTCCAATGAGATTGAAAAATAACAATCAGAAAAACTAAGCTGCTAGAAATCAGCTGCAATCTAGTCAAAGAAAGATGTGCCACTTCACATGAGGGTAACTATTATGTGTTTTCATAGGCACAGGTGTTTATTTTTACAAAGAGAATAATTGAATTTCTTGTTAACTTAAAAAATAATTAAATATCAGGCCCAAAGATACTAAGAGCAACAAAAAGAGTGTGCACTATAATTCAACAGCTACTTTTCCTCTATCTCAGCAGTAAATGCAAAATTTCTTCTTTCTCATCAATTTAGCCAACTGATCCCAAATTCTCTTTGCTGCTTTTCTGGGTAGTTCTCTGGCAAAGGCCTTGAGAAACCAAAGGCCTACAAATTAAATTTGAAAGACACTGTTCTCCTCTCTCTGAGATCAGAATTACATTCTTCTACAGCTCAGCACGAGCTGCCTCAAATTCAACAAATAACCAACAGATCAGTGCAGCAATATCTGTATTTGAAAGATCAGGTCACAATCCAGGGATTAGGTTTTGTGTCATTTCACTTAATTTCCACAGCACAGTTTAATAAAAACCATTATTGCCAAGGATTGGTTCTCCATCCTATTTAACTGGGTTCATTTTCAAAACAGATTTTCCCTGGTGCTGCTTAGTTTATTACAGAAGTCTATTAAAGTTCTGCCAGGATGGGGAGGGTGCTGAAGCCTATTAATCCAATTTATTGTGGCCTAATGTCCATGTTATTGGACAATGTTCACTTCTCACTTAAGTGGTGTGTAGTATGCAGCATCCTGATGCATCCAAGAATCAATTTAGCAGTGGGGAACATGGTGCTCAGAGGAAAACCCAGATTTCTGCAGTCCTCTAGATGCCATTTGAAGTTAACAACTTCCATCAGTGTCTGAGGAACAGTCAAGGACTGTGATTGTTCAAAGAGTTGCAGCTAATTAAGAATATCACAAAGAAAACCAGAGAGAAAACAAAAACAAACCAAACTCCTTTGCTTTGAACAGTTCTTATATGTATAATTCCATTTGTAATTAAGATTTGTATTGGTTGTCAAAGGGCACTGTTGAAGCCTAAGCTGTAAACAAAGCCTTTGTCTTCTTATTTCTTTGCAGCTTGTAGAAAGTTTATCTTTCATTTGTTTCACATTTCATTATTTAAAACAACATGAAACATATTTTTACATTTCGGAAAGCTGATGAACAAATGTGAACATAAATATTTATTTTTAATTTAGGTGCTGTAGGCTGCTTCCCTTTGCAAAACGTGTCAATCTCCCTTAAAGTACAAACATTAAATATTTAAAAGCATGTTTATTTTCGTTCCACTTAGAAAAACACTTTTGGACAGCACTCAAACTTTCAAAGAAGGGTTGGAACTGGTAGACAAAGGAGCCAGGGGGGGGTGGAATTCTGTCTTCCAGCTGCACAGTTCTGCAGTAGCCACAGCTGGGAAATGATGCAGTGGAAAAGGTGAGCAGCACAGTGCTGTAAATGCAGGCAGGGCACAGGAAGATGCTGTGCACCATGCAGGGTGGCTCTGTGTGCATCCAGGCCACCAGCAGCTTCTCTCCTCTGCTGTTTCAATGATGAAAAAGCACCTTCAGATGGGGACTCAAAAGCAAAATGAGGGGAATCAAGTAGGTAAAAATGAAGCCACTCTCTGGGATTGAGTGGACTCCAACAGCACAGAGCAGCTGCTAAGAGAAGGGCTGGGGTGAAATGAAATGAAATGGGCTGGGGGGTATTTTGCTGAATTACCTGCACGTGGTTCTCTCCATGGCAGCACAGAAATGGGGAGCAAAAGGTCCCTGAAACAGGGTCCTTTAGGGAATAAAACAGGGACTGCTTGCTGAAGCCCTTGCTCTTCACTGCCTACCTGAGTCTTGGGCTCAATTTAAGGATTTCCAGGAGTGGCCCTTGCCTGTAATTTTCCTCAGAAGCTCATCCTTCAGTCCCCCACCTTGCCACAGGGAAGCTTGCCACCCTCCTTGGTATAATTCCCAACTAGCACCCCCTCATTTCCAGTCTCACTCCCTGACCTTGAGCAGCATGGACACAACACAGCAGGCATTTGTAGTGTGTTCACAGCTCTCCAGGACGCTTGGCACCCCCCAAACCACCACTGCTGGGGGCTTTCTGGGGGGCACTTGTCTGGAGTGGGCAATACTGGGCATGAAAAAGCCAGAGCTGCACCTACCTGGGAAGCTTTTCTTCTGGTTACACCCCCGTGGTAGCTGCAGACAGCTCTATCATGTTCTCCCACACCTCCCACTTGTCATTTAACAGAGCAAGGCATATTTAGTTCAATTAATTTTGCTCCATAAATCAGACCCTGCAGCTCCTTAATCATTTACTGACTGCTTAACAAATGCATTTGGATGGAGACACACTGATGCAAGGCTTTTGAAGGGAAATAAAAGCTTTGTGTAGACAAGACATGAGGCTGCCAATCCTGTCCCCTTCACTGGGATGGTTTTTTCCAGCTGAAGATCTATGCTAAAATATTTATCAGCCTGTAAAAAGATCATCATTGAATTTTTTTTCTTGCAATTAGGGAAACACAAACAGTTAAAATAGAATAAAATATGTGCTTCATCTGAAATGTATTCTTCTTGCTGTCAGAAAAGTAACAACAGGATAATTATTTTATTTGAACTAAAAATTGAAAATGAAGGTCTAGCTTTTTAGAAAATAGGAAAAAAAAAGATTTTAAAACTCAAATTGGAAGTGAAATGAAATACTACCAGAGGGAAAAAATTACTAGAGGAAAGTTAAACCATGTGGACATTCAAATACACAATATATAAAATATATACATGAAATAGAAAACATAGAAAATACATAGTAATTCCAAAGAAGCAATAAAATGTAATATTATTATTATTATTCTAATTAAATTTCAGCACCAGAGGAGCTGAAATTGGGGATGAAATACCCAATTATCACTCCTTCAGTTGGTTCTGGGGCACTTTACCTTTACTTTAAAGGTCCTTTACCTTAAATGCCTCTAGTTTGGGACTATTTTCCCCAAGTATTTTTAAAGAGCAACATCACAGGCTTTTGTTTTTGCTAGGAAAAAAAAAAACTGGGAATCCTGGAGTCTCTTCTTGTCCCCCAGTTATCCCTTTCCTGAGCATCACAGTGGGATTTCCACTGTGCCTGGTCAAATGTTACCACGTGGAAAGCCACACAAACCATCCAGAGGGTTGAAAATGCAAATTTTGAGACTGGCCTCCACCCTTCTCAATCTTGCAAAGCTTATAAAACACAGGAATTTTCAGTCTTTTGCTAATGAATTAATTTGAAATCAATTAAACCATTAGAGGTCTCAGTTCCTATGTTTTTACAAAGCTCAGGGGATGTCTTAAATTTGTCATTTGTAGCTATTTCACCAGTGAGGGGGAGGCTGCTTTGAGCATTTTTTTTTTACTATATTGTGAAGCCAAAGCTCAGTCCTATGTAATAATAGAGAAAAAGCAAAAGTGGTATTTGTATAATGTGTAAATTCTTATTACTGTGATAATCTGCTGGTGAAAAAAAACCACATTAATATAGATATATTGTTTAGTAAGTGTTTCTATTCCTTCCAGGTGGGAGGAATAGAATGTTTCTTATATATATAATAGAATTATATATAGAATATATTTATTTTTTTTTCTTATATATAGAACTATCCAAATGTTTCTTGGATAATACATATCTGAAGTACCCCAGGGTTATAAGAAATTAGCTTCTGCAATGGATCCTTTTGTTGAACTGGAAGCTCTGAAATGGCTGTTTGAAAAGTGCATTATTCTGTGGATCTTTGATACCCTGGGCAATCTGGGTGTGATCTTTCTCCCTCCTGAAATTCATGCTTAAATCCAGGGTTATNACAAAGCTCAGGGGATGTCTTAAATTTGTCATTTGTAGCTATTTCACCAGTGAGGGGGAGGCTGCTTTGAGCATTTTTTTTTTACTATATTGTGAAGCCAAAGCTCAGTCCTATGTAATAATAGAGAAAAAGCAAAAGTGGTATTTGTATAATGTGTAAATTCTTATTACTGTGATAATCTGCTGGTGAAAAAAAACCACATTAATATAGATATATTGTTTAGTAAGTGTTTCTATTCCTTCCAGGTGGGAGGAATAGAATGTTTCTTATATATATAATAGAATTATATATAGAATATATTTATTTTTTTTTCTTATATATAGAACTATCCAAATGTTTCTTGGATAATACATATCTGAAGTACCCCAGGGTTATAAGAAATTAGCTTCTGCAATGGATCCTTTTGTTGAACTGGAAGCTCTGAAATGGCTGTTTGAAAAGTGCATTATTCTGTGGATCTTTGATACCCTGGGCAATCTGGGTGTGATCTTTCTCCCTCCTGAAATTCATGCTTAAATCCAGGGTTATGACACAGATGGAAAAAAAAAAAACAAACAAATTCTGTTTCTTAACTCCACACTACATTTATTTTCCATCAAACCTCACCTTTTCCCTTGTGTTCTCCTTTCTGCACTGTCAAAATAAACAGGAAATAGACACGTGTGGTGGTTTGCTAACACAGCAGAGCATGGTTTTCCCATGCTTGATATCAGTGATGGATGCTGCCAATCCTGGAGCAGATAAATCCTGAAACAGTTGTTAGCATATGAGCAAGGAAATGTGCAAGGTGCTGCTTTTGGGGGGTAGGTCTGAGGCTGCTGGGCACACCCCCCCCCAGGTGATCTGCTGCAGGGAAGTCCCAGAGGACAGGGGGGGATGCCCCACGCTGGAGGGTGCCCAAGGCATGGCTGGGAAGCCAGAGCAGGAGGTTGGAGCCATAGCAAAATCAACCATCAACCACCTTCAACAGCAAAAAAGGACTGGAGGAGCACAGCAGAGGCAGAAATTCAACTCAAGTTGAATTCCAGTGTTGTAGGGCTAGAGCTTTATTTGAGAGCTGTAGCATACTGGAAATAAAATGTCTTCAACTTCCAATGTTCTGTTGCCAGATGGATCCACCATGAAATAATAAGAACAACAAATAAAACAACTGAAGGCTGGTGAGGTTTGAGGTGCCTGCTTGTTCTCATTCACCAAAAATACCTGTTGGTGACATGTTTTGCTAAAATGTTAAATGGACAGCTTGTGCAAACACAACCCAGCACAACCAGAAAGGACCAGGTTCTCTCTTAGCACAAAGTAAATTATGTTTTAATATCATAACTTGCTCACTTAAACACATCTCTTTGACCTACAGGTTTCACCCAACAACCCTATTTGATAAGACTAAATAAATAAATGGGTTAAAAAAGAAGGAAGAATTTAACCTCAGAAAGTGGGATTTCTGAAATCATCACTGTCACCATTTCAGGGTGATAGAGCCAGTCTGATCATAAAATACAGAGAAGAATAATGGAAGTAAAACCTGGGCACCTACCCACTTCAGCCAAAGTCTTGATACACGACTCCACTGAGGCTTTCTGTGTTGGGTTTGGCCAGGTACAGTTGTAAATTCTAAAAGCAGACTGCAGCAGCTGAATAAAAACAGGCTGGTGTGTCTGAAAACAAAAAGATCAACATGGAATTTTACCCTTCAGAATCCCCTCAACTGCCCTGGGGTTTGACACAACGTAAACCAAACACAAGGGCTTTTTAGCTTGTAAACTCAACTTACAGCTCCCATTAAATTCTCCTTGCTCCTCTGGACTGGAGGGGACAGAAATCAATGCTGCACCTCTAAAAAGGCCAAATCATGCAGTTTTTCTCAAATCACCACTTTTATCTGGCTAACAGGGCAGGGCAGAAGGACAGAGAAGCCTTCCCAGTTCTCAGGTGAGTGCATGTCCCTTTTGCCACAGGGCACAGCATTTCTCTCATATCAAGCTAGGCCATTATTTTCCAATGAATTCAAAGGAGCCAAGATCTGACCATTTTGAGCTGTGTGTGATCAAAATGAAGCAGAAAGGTTTTCAGGAGGAATGAAGCTGCTAGTCAGTGACATGCAAGGGGCCAGAGAAATGCAAGGAGGGTGCAAAGATCCAGCATTCCTCTCTGGGTAGCAGGAGATGTCTCATTAGTGGTCTGAATTACATACTTGTCTGTCTCTTTTTCCTCACCTGGAGGCTGGTGCTGTTGTCTGAGAAGGGGGAGTTGAAGAAGCCACTCACAATGTTCATTACAGGCTCAGTGACATATTTCTCCAGGGCTGTGTCTGCATGTTTACGATCAGTGGTTGTGTTGCAAACCTACAGGGAAGGAGCAGGAAAGGATGAAATTGATTTCCCATAAATAAGCAAGCTTGATGATTTTTTTATTTATTGCAACACACATTTCTTCTTAATACAAAAGTAAGTGTTTTTATACAAAGATCTGAGGTAACCATCTTAGAGTGCAAGCTGTATTTGTGAGAGCTTCTCTTTCTTTGTGGTCTACACTGTCTTTTGAATACCCTTCTCTTCTGAGTAATTCTCTGGTTGTCTGTCTGTTCTTTCCCATACCATGAAGAAAAATCCCCCTTAATCAGCACACTGCATGCCACTTACACATTTAGACAGCTGCAAGGAGAAAAGAGGCCTCTCCCCTCATTGTGGGGCTGTAGAGACACAGGAGAAATCAACACCTTAGGCTAGAAAGATTTCATGCAAAGCTCAGCTTCTCTACAACCAATCACCACAGATGTGTAGAGAAGGTGAAGCTCATTTGCAGGAAAAGATGATCAAAAGGAAAGGAAGGAATTGGCACAGCCAATACCAACAGCCTTTAGGATTGCAGACTGTAAGATACTCAGGAAAGACACATGGGGAAAATAGGAAAAACAAAGTAAAAACACTTAAAGAAGAAAATGGAGGTTGGCCAAGGCTCTGAGCAGCCTGGGCTAGTTGAGGGTGTCCCTGCTCCCTGCAGGGGGCTGCACTAGATGCCCTTTGGAGCTCCCTTCCAGTCCTAACCATTCCAGCCCTAACCCTTCACCCCCCTCATCCTCATGGAGAGAAGAGATTCAGTTAATCATGAAACTTTTGAAAATGAGAAAAAGAGATCATAGAATGAAAAAAAACCAACAACCTCTTGAAGTTCTCCTGCTTTTAATTAATCTGTGTGCTGGTTCTGGGTGAAACCAGTAGCTGTGAGGCTCAGCACTTGTGATCCCAGTGGGAAGACTGGGAGCTGTGCAGTGCTACATGGGGAATTCAGGAACTGCCAAAACTAAATTCCAAACCACTTCTGAGCTTTCCCCTTTGCTTGTCTAAAAAAAAGAAGAGCCATGTGTGGGGATGCCACTCTCTGCTCCAACACTGGGCTGAAAGATTCCCAGCACAGAAGGGATTTAGAAACCCTCTCATTTGTTCTTATCCCTCTGGGGACTGAAAGATGCTTCCCTGTGGAAGAAAAAAAAAACCCAAACCAACCTGAAATGCATGAGATGGAGATGAGGATTGAGAATGCAGTGTTTAAAAACCCCTTAAGAGGCTTTGGGACTGAAACTCACATGAATAATACTTCCAAAATTGGAGCAAGAAAGCCAGGATGACTTTACAGCTGTCAGAGCCTGGCTCACTCTTTAATCCTGCCCAGACTGCAGCTGCTGGGCCACAGGCAGCACAGGGAAGCCTTTCCTTCAGCAGCACCCACCTGGCTCAGGGAGATGCTGTAAGTCATCCATGGGAGCAAGCAGGTTGGCAGAAACTGCAGGAACAGGGTGTCTGAAAGTGCAACTGCTTTTGGCAAAGTGAATTTAAACATGAATTTCTGCCTCGTGCCCACTCTGCTACCTATCACCTTTCTGAAAGGGAGTGACACTGGGGACTAAATATTTCCCTCCTCAATCCAGAAACAGATAACAACAACAAAAATATGGTTACTAGTGTTTTTTCTTATAAAAAAGGAATCCAACATGAGGATAACACTCTGTGTCATTCACTTTAGACCCCTCTAATAACAGACTCAGGCTCAAAGCTCAGCCAGCCACTGACAGGCTAAAAGAAATGTATTTCCCCTTCCCCCCATGCACAAGCAGCACTTTTAGCTCAGTGGAACACAGAGGATCAAAGGGCTCTTCTTCTAAATGCTTTGAAAGCTGTTGTAACACCCTTCATGAGGCTGGCAGCACTGCAACAGTCCTGAGAGCTACATCACACTGCTGTGTTTATAACTGATGGGCCCCAGAGAGCCAAACCTGAACAAATACACCCCAAAAGCTGGGAGAAATGGTTCCCCATGGGGACCTGGCTGAAAAGCAGGCCAGGCCAGAGCACTTCTGACTTGCTCTGTCAGTTCTTCTAGCTGCTAACCAGCAAATGAAAAGCCATCTGCCCCGAGGGCTTTGCAGGAGGGCAAAATCACCCTGCATTTTGCCATTCAGTGCCAACAGCACCCAGACAGAACACAGCATTAGTAACACACTCACTCTTCACCTCTGAAGACCTGGAGCCTCATTCCTCTTATGAGAAGGGCATGTGGAAAGCAGCTCAGGGATCACCAGGACAACTCTGCATCATTTGGCACAGTGCAGTGATCTCCAGGCTCATGAAAGGGGGACAGAGCCCTCTTTAGACAGCTGCTTTGAACCCAAGGGTGAAGAAAATTGGTCCCATTCAAGGAGTAGTCTGCTTGGAGGGTTGAGGCCAGAGCACATCAGGAAAGGGCAAACCAGGAAGGGAATTAAACAGGAGAAAAATACTCCTTGTAGAACAGAGACAAGATCAACAGGGCTTGGAGAGGTCTCATTACTACTGAAAATGTCTAAGAGAAAGCACAAACAGCCCTGTCTTCACCTGTTTAAAACAAAAACCAGCAAAACCACTCACACATTTCTTAAGTTTTCTGATTCACAGCAAACTGAAGAGGTGCCAGGGCCTGTTGCACTCAGTTCTTCTCGTGGCCACAACTCACTGGGGGGGATTTTCTCCCAACACATTTCAGAGAGAGCATTTTGTGGCACATTGTGACTTGGGGCTACATGGCTGCTGCAAGGCTGAATCCAGATTCTTTTACCTTTTTTCCCCCTTATTTTAAGAAAATGGAATGAGAAGGGATTATAGAATGTGACAATGTGCATTTTGGGGAGATTTCCTTTGTCTTCTGTCTCCAAAAGCCCAGGGAATGGCAGTATCAAGGAATACAAGTCCAAGAATTTCTTGATCCCTGCTCCTCCCTGTCCTAACAAAGCAAGATTACAGGTCTGGGTTGTTTTTTTAGTCACCACCATAACACAGGCTCCCAGAAAACACACACAGACACTCAACCCTGTCCATGCATCCAGCTTCTTTTTGTGCAAGAAAAGAGAAAGAAACATGGCCCTTGCAGACAGGGAATATTGCTAGTAATTAGCAGGTTAAATGATGATAAACAACATCAGAATGGCAGCTCTTAATACAAATATAAACCCCTTACCTTTATATAATGTATAAGGTATATAGATATTATATCATTTATATAATAGATATATAATTTATATAATAGATATTATATATTAT
>VYZU01018639.1:56226-94694 GCA_013401355.1 Ceyx cyanopectus | reverse complement strand
TATATATTTCTATATAATATTATATATAATATATATGCCTTATATAGGGTATATATATATAATATAAAACCCAAGCTTACCCTTGCCATATCAACAAGGAAATTCTCAAATAACTTCCAAATATGGTTACTGGCATAGATCTCTTTCATTTCCACTTCAGTATCCACATAGCAGTGGTTAACAAAATTCACATAGGCAATTTTCACCTGCAGGAACAGCAAAAACATGAACAATATGAAGTGGAACAATAAGAGCCATCAACATGATGTTTTCTCAAGAAAGATGATCCTTCAAGTACTAACAAGCACTAAACCCAGTAATAATCTGAAGATTCAAGGGGAAACATGGCAACAAATGTGCTTGCTGAAATATTACACAAATTCAAATGAAAAGGTTTTGCAAACATTCTGACTCCAGAGACATGTTCCAGTGGAATCCCAGCCTTTTCCCCACACAGATGGAGCCTTTACTCCTGCAGGTCCCAGTTCTGTTGGTTCTGTTGCTGTGAGGCACATTTTTTTCTCCAGATACCCCAGAGAAATCCATCTAACTGATCACAAGGCCAGAGCAAGCTCTTTGCAAAGAGTGAGAAGATTTCTTTTGATCACACCAGGTTTGGTGCAAAGAAGCATTCCCCTTCTGGTCAGTGTGAGGTACCCCATTCTAACTGAAGCATGGCCAGCAGCTGCAGAAATGGGCAGCTACATGGAAGGAATAAAAACATTTGCTTTTGCAAATGGCTTTCATGAGACCACCCAAAACTCCCACTGATTTTAGGGTGCCCAGCACTGCTGACAAATTCAGGCAGCAGCAAAACACTGGCTGGACAAACCACTCAGGCTTTGTAGATAGAAGTTATCAGAGCAGGAAAACAAAATAAAACAGCCCCAAAAAGCTGGCAACAGAAGTGTAAGGGACAAGGAACTGTCTGAGACAACAGTGCCTGTCCTTTCTCACCAAACACCACCTGTTCTCCAGGCAAATAAACAACCTGCCAGTGTGTTAGAAAACAACAGAAGATTTTCTAAGCTTCTGAGGATGTGCAGTGTGCTCCCTCATCCCACTGAGCCTCACCTCAGGTATGCAGTCATCGTGGGTCACTACCCTCACTATGTCATCCAGTGGCAGGAGGGAGTTGCACTTGATCTCTGTGTACACATTCTTGCCCTCAGTGCAGGCTGCCAGCAGCTCCACCAGGGTGATGTGATAGGCTAAGGCTCCACTCTCATCCACTCGCTCTCTCTCTGAGCACATCATCTGCAGCAGCACTGGGAAGGAGGCTCTGTCGTTGTAGAAGATCAGCACATCTTCCCCACCATTTATCAGCTACAAAACACACCACAAATTTTCCATCAGCATGATTTGAAAGGTTTTTTTCCCAAGGTAAATGATTCTGTGATTTTCTTCATTTCTGGTTTTGTTCTACCTTGAAGAATGCAGAGGCTGGCTAGCTGAAAAAACAACTTAACTCTGCTGTGGCTTCCCAAAAACATAGCAAAACAGCATCACTGAAGGCAAACTTCAACTCAATTCTGATGTGGCTTCCCAAAAACATATCACAACAGCATAAATGAAGGCAAACTTCAACTCAATCCTGATGTGGCTTCCCAAAATCATATCAAAACAGCATAACTGAAGGCAAACTTCTGGTTTTATCTAGCTGAGTGCAAATCTGGAATAGCTCAACAAGGAGTGAGGTCATGCAAGGTGAATGTGAAGTTTAGTTTCTGGGTAGCTCTGTGTTTACCCAAGACCTTATGCAATTCTTATTATTATTCCTACCATCTCAGTGTTTGTTCTAAGTTAATTAATTACCCTCCCCTCCTATTGTGAGGCTAAGATGCACTGGTTTATAGGTAGGAATTTGAGGTGCAGAGAGATGCAATCTTTTGTGCTATGTCACAAAAAAAAGCCCATGGCTCAGAATTTCTTCTTCTGTGCCCCTTATGAATTCTCATAATTCACTTCTTCTGTGCCCTTGCTCAGCATCAGAAACAAAGGACAATCCTTCCCTGCTCCTCTGGCAGGTGAGTTGGCATTGTCAGTGTCATGCCAGCCCTTCCATTTAACAGAAAACTTATGTGTATGTGATCAATCTTTGTGCTACAAGGCCACTGCTCATCTCAAGAGGAGCCAAAGCAGATGAGCATCCCCATCTCTGCAGACCTCACAGACAAGTTTTGCTCTTCCCCTCTTCTCAACCTCTCCATGTAGTGAGTCTCTGGATTGCCAGCACTGCTCAGGTGGAGCTGGGACAGGACAGCCCTCCCTCCATCACTTTCCTTCTCAGCATAAAGCACTTTCAGTGCAAATAAAGGCTGGTGGTGCTTTTGAGAAGTTATTTTATCAGGATGAAAAGTCAAGAAACATTTCATTCCATTTCCCAGCATTTCAAATGTTGAATTTAGAACTTTTCTGTGTTTTCCCTGTTTCTTGCTTATCTTTTACTTTCACAATGAGAGAGGGTGAGTTGTGAACCCAGTCTTTCCCACAATTCCTATTTCTCACTCATCTTTGGGGCTCCAAAAGGCTTCTCCTTGTGACTTTTCAAAAAGGCCATTTTCTGGACAATCCCCAGCACAGAAGAAAAGCTTTCCAATGGACAAGTGCTTGAGAAGGAGGAAGGAGCCAGCAGAGGGAAGCAGATGCCACTCATGTCACTGCACTCAGCAGCAAATAAAAAAGGGGGAACGGGGGTGGAAAGATGAATATTCCAAATACTGGAATTCTCACCTAACTTTTGGATAGTGCTGCCTAGAATCCTATGCCCTTGGGATATTTCACACAGAAAATAAAATAGCAACCCACAGCAATCACAGAATCACAGAATCACAGAATCACAGAAATTAGGGTCTGGAAGGGACCTAGAAGATCATCTAGTCCAACCCCCTGCCTGAGCAGGATCACTTAGACCAAGTCTCTCAGGAACAGATCCAGGCGGGTCTTAAGTGTCTCCAGAGATGGAGACTCCACAACCCCCCTGGGCAGCCTGTTCCAGAGCTCTGGCACCCTCACTGAGAAAAAGTTCTTCCTTGTGTTAAGCCTAAACCTCTTGTGCTCCAACTTGCACCCATTGCCCCTCGTCCTGTCATTGGACGACATTGAGAAAAGTCTGGCTCCATCCTCTCTACACTCACCCTTAACATATTTATAAACATTAATGAGGTCTCCCCTCAGTCTCCTCTTCTCCAGGCTAAAGAGCCCCAACTCTCTCAGCCTCTCCTCATAAGGGAGATGCTCCACTCCCCTAATC
This sequence comes from Ceyx cyanopectus, assembly GCA_013401355.1. NCBI lineage: Eukaryota > Metazoa > Chordata > Aves > Coraciiformes > Alcedinidae > Ceyx > Ceyx cyanopectus. The sequence continues at coordinate 91,441 of VYZU01018639.1, read as the reverse complement.
ATCTTGGTGGCCCTGCGTTGGACTCTCTCCAGCAAATCTCTATCTTTTTTGAACTGGGGTGTCCAAAACTGGACACAGTACTCGAGGTGGGGTCTCACCAGTGCAGAGTAGAGGGGGAGGAGAACCTCTCTTGACCTACTGGCCACACTTCTCTTAATGCATCCCAGGATGCCATTGGCCTTCTTGGCCACGAGGGCACATTGTTGGCTCATGGTCATCCCCCTGTCCACCAGGACCCCCAGGTCTCTTTCTCCAGAGCTGCTCTCTAGTACATCAGCCCCCAGCCTGTACTGATACATGGAGTTGTTGTGCCCCAGATGCAGCACCTTACACTTGCTCTTATTAAATTGCATTAAATTTCTCCCTGCCCAGCTCTCCAGCCTGTCCAGGTCTCTCTGGATGGCAGCACAGCCTGCTGCTGTGTCAGCCACTCCTCCCAGTTTGGTGTCATCAGCAAACTTGCTGAGGGTGCTCTCTACCCCCTCATCCAGGTCATTGATGAATATATTGAATAATACTGGACCCAGCACTGACCCTTGGGGGACTCCACTAGTCACAGGCCTCCAGCCAGACTCTGCTCCACTGACCACAACTCTCTGAGATCTATTCTTCAACCACTTCCCAATCCACCTTATTACACCATAACTAAACCCACACTTCTCAAGCTTGGCTGTGAGAATCCCATGGGAGACAGTATCAAAAGCCTTGCTGAAGTCAAGGTATATCACATCCACTGCACTGGGCAGGTAGATGCTCTATCACTTTATTAACTTGTTCACTACCTTTCCAGAGTTATTTCCACTTGTGTAGAGCTTGCACAGAGGAGAGGGAAGATGACTCTTGCCAAGCTCCCTCAGTACATTCCTGCAGGGATCATGATGTAAATGTCACATCTGAGTTCATTTCATCATGCAGTCAGCTTGAAAATGTAATGTGTCCATTTAACTTTGTGCTGTTGTAGGTCAGGAACAAAATGTATTTAAATTCAGAAAAAAAAATCTAAAAGATTTGTTTGATGAAAAAGTAAAAACCTACAAGAAGTTGTGGTGGAAAAGGAAAAATACAGATGCACAAAGGCACCAGAACTGTTTGAATTATGGAAATCAAAGGCATGTAATTGATGTTGTATGTTAACACCCTTCAGTCAAACTGAAAAGGTTGAGGTGGATTCCATTAAAGGTTATCCATGTAGGCTGAAGCTTTATTTTCTTAATTAGAAAGTTTTTCTTCTTTATTGCTGTGGAACAAAATCTCAGTTGGCTTTAGTTTTGTTCATACCACAACTAGAGCTTCTCTCTGTTTTCTTTGTGAAGATGTCTCTTAAAAGAATTTTTTTTTTAAATGCATTTTATAATGTAAAGCAAAATGTTCCTTGGACTTGGATCCTACCTGGACTTTTCAGCATATTCAATTTCACCCATGTATTCATCTCACTGAGCTATGAATTACAGCCAAATGCACGTGTCTGCAAGACTTCATTTCTCATGCACACTAGGCATCAAAACCTCATGGCAGAGAAGTCAAACAAGTATTCTCCTGGACTTCATTGGCATAAAGTGGCACAAACCACTCTGTAGAATGTACTGGGTGAGACTGTCTCAACTAGTTAAAGCTGGAGCAGCTCCACTGGCTCTCACAGAAATCACAGTCACAGGGTATCAGGGGTTAAAAGGGACCTTGGAAATCTTTGAGTTCAACCCCCCTGCCAGGCAGGATCCTATCATCTAGAAATGCTCCAGAACAAAAGAAATAAAAGCAGAAACTACAATTATTATAAGGTTACATGCTAAAAATACTTGTCTATGAGCAATTCTATGAAAAAAAAAATTGTCTAAACACTATTTAGACAAATCCATAGAGGTGAGAGCCTCCCATGTGGTTCAACAAGACCAAGTGCAGGGTCCTGCATTTGGGTCATAACAACCCCCTGCAGTGTTCCAGGCTTGGGGAGAAGTGGCTGGAAAGCTGCACTGTGGAGAAGGACTTGGGGGTGCTGGTGACAGCCGACTGGAGATGAGCCAGCAGTGTGCCCAAGCAGCCAAGAAGGCAAACAGCATCCTGGCATGGATCAGAACAGTGTGGCCAGCAGGAGCAGGGAGGTGATTGTTCCCCTGTACTCAGCACTGGTGAGGCCTCACCTTGAGCACTGTGTCCAGTGCTGGGCCCCTCACTACAAGAAGGATGTTGAGGTACTGGAACGGGTTCAGAGAAGGGCAACGAAGCTGGTGAAGGGACTGGAGAGTTTCTCCTATGAGGAGAGGCTGAGGGAGCTGGGATTGTTTAGTCTGGAGAAGAGAAGGCTCAGGGGGGACCTTATTGCTCTCTACAACTACCTGAAGGGAGGTTGTAGGGAGGTGGGGGTCGACCTCTTCGCCCTAGTTAAAGAAGACAGGACGAGGGGCAATGGCTGCAAGTTGCACCAAGGGAAATTTAGGTTGGATATCAGGAAGAATTATTTCCAGAGAGGGTGGTTAGGCATTGGAATGGGCTGCCCAGGGAGGTGGTGGAGTCCCAAGACAGAGAAGCCTTCCCTTACCTCTGTCATGACCATGTCCTGGCACTTCTTGACATACTTGCCATCTGCCTTGACGATGGTCTGCAGGAAGCGCAGGTACTCCACGTGCCGCCCGTGGGTCTCGATGCAGTGCACAAAGTGCTGCACCACCCTCTCACTGATCTCGTTGCACAGCAGGTAATTGTTCATGAAGATGTGCCTCATGGTTTCAGCTTCCAGGAGCTGAAAAAAAGACAAGAAGATGGAGGCAGCCTCGTGAGGAGAGCAGGAGCTGCTTTGGGATGGAAGGGGCTGCGGGATGCCGGAGGTGGGAGGTGAGACGCGGCCAGGCTGTGCTGCTGGAGAACTTCAGAGGGGCTGGGGTGTAGCTGAGTCCACACTCATCCCACTCACCAGCAAACCTTGCATTGGTGCAAGCAAGAGAGATGATTAGCTACCTCTCACTGCCTCCTGGATGACAGAGGCAGGCATTCCCAGCAGGCAAATGATTACAGTCTGGTCACTCTTCCAGAGAGCACCTCTTTCCACTTTCACTGCAGAGGGAACCTAAGGCTCTGTTTCTAGCAATGAGCAGCCTGGTACAAGAGGAGGAGATCTGTGGCAGGAAAAGGATGCTGCTGAGGACCCAATAATCAAACTTTACACATTCTTGGTGCTTTGGCTTCAAACTTGCTCTAATTTGGTCCCTTGGACTAAAGGCTCATGAGGGTAAGGAGTGTTCCTTTCTGTTTAGTGACATCTGAAAGGAATCCACACTGTTTGCTCCAGAGTGTGATCAAAAGTACAAAAACTGAGATGATCAACTTCAAAAGAACAGAAATGCAAGTGCAAACAGACTCCAGAAGAAAAGAAGGAGAGGAGAGGAGAAGAAAAGGAGAGGGAGGAGGAGGAGAGGCATAATTTAATGAAATTATTTATTTAGCAGTGTCATTTTCAGCAATCCAAATTTACTTCCAATAATAACATTATCCTTAGAATTAAATACTCACTCCTGGAGTTAAGAACAAGTTGAGATTTTTGTGGAGGAGAACTTGATTCTGAGGATTTCCTCGACAGAAATTCTGAAGGAAAGTGTGGGCTAGGTTCATAACTTCATTCATCTTTTCATCAATCTGCAGAAAGACAATCAAATGAGCTGGATCTACCTAAAAACACCTGCTATAAAATTGCACAATGTGAATTTGGCCAGGAATAAAACAATCCTTCTGATCCCTTCCAGGACAGGAATTCTTCCTCTGGCAAAAACAACTGATCTACTTTTCTCCACAGTCCATTAGTGGCTGTACCTTAATCAGAATTGACCTGACCATAAAATGTCCTCATTATCTTCTCAAAAACCTGCATGGGGCACTGGGTTAAGAAACACAGAAATAGTTTCAGACTTGACCCTTGGAAGTTTTTTGTCCCTCTGATGCATCTGCAATTGCACTCACACGACTGGAGTGTGGACACCCTACCAGGGGCTCCATTCAATCAGAACTTCTTACTGTGCAGTGACTGCAGCTCTGAGCTTTGCCTGTTTCAGGCATGGGATGACAGCACAGTGACATCCAGGTACCTGAGGCTTGAAACCTGTTCTGTGCTGGCAGCCCCAGTGAATCTGAGGCCCAAAGCCATCATCTGTAAGGCAGCAAACAGCAGCGTTGTTGCAGGTTTGACTGAATTCACATTAAAAACCAAAATATCCACATTGATTCTTGGACCTCTTGAGGTTCCTTTATTGAGCTTGTGTTTTCTACCAATACAGTGACAAGACTCACCTTTTCATAGGGTATCTGCAGAAGGTCCAGCACTACCAAGTGAGCACCCATGTTCTTCAGCAACCTCTGCTGTTGATTCCGACACTTCTTATTCTGAACACACAGCTTGCTGAGTCGAATCAGGATCTGCAAATAAACAAACAAATAAGCAAGCAGGCAAGCAAAGAACCAGTCATAGCATGGGAAATCAAACAAAAAGGCATCCTTTCAAAAGAATTAACAGATCTGCTTCTCAACCATGCATGTCAAGCAAGTTTCTTTGGAGTTATACCAACCTCTTTAACAATATTGTAGTTATTGCTTTTGTTGCTGTCTATCTGGGGTTTTTTGGTCCCATCCTGTATTGCACTCAAAATATTGGACTCCTGGAACACAGAACACACAAAAGGAGCTCTATTGCAATTTCCTCAACATGAATTAACGGCATTTAATAACAGCAAGTGAAGTATTACAGCAGCCCATAGGAAAAAGATAACACAGATAATAAAGACTTGTTTATTCTTTATCCACTGATCCAGTGAGGGAAAAGATTCACATTCAAGTTCTCCCTTTGTTTCAACTTTCTAGCATGATTTGAAGCAGTTACTTTATGTCTTCAAGCTTCTAATCCTCCTAAAAAAGAATATTTCTCTGAATCAGAGAGCAGACTTCCCAAGGAACATAGATATTGTGAGACTAGAGCCCATAGGTGTATTCCAAGAGCCACCATCTGTTCCAAAAAACTCTAATACCATTGGAAACATCACAAAGACTGTGCATGTGAACATTACAATGTCTGGAGAAAGAGCTTAACCTCTGCAGCTAAGATCAAAAGGGTGGAGTTCTCAGCTGTGCAGGAACAAATAGCATGTGTAAAGTGGAGATGTTCCTCCCATGAAGACAACACTTCTGTCCTTATCTCTGGATGATGCAGGAAAGGATTTAAAACCAAATGAGAACCTTATGTTAAACTGCAATATCCAGTCATGACACCATATGCTCTGGGCCTTGGCTCTGAGAAAGCCCCAGCTGGGTATGAGAAATAAGAGAAATCAAAGCAGCAAGTGATTGCCAACACCCACACACCCTTCCATGCACATCTCAACCAGAACACAGCACAACATCTACAGAGACTGCCAGTGCTGCTGCTGCTTGCTATGGTGAGCTGTTCACTGAGAAGACAAGGAGCTGACAGACTGGACTTTGGGGGTTGAAATGATCATAGGATGACTCATAGAATGTTNGGCCTTTCACTCCAGGCCCTTGGAAACAGCCCCTCTGCAGCCTTCCTGCAGCCCCTGCAGGCACTGGCAGGGGCTCTAAGGTCTCCCCAGAGCCTTCTCTTCTCCAGGCTGAACAACCCCAGCTCCTTCAGCCTGTCCCCACAGCAGAGCTGTTCCAGCCCCTGAGCATCTCAGTGGCCTCCTCTGGCCCTGCTCTCTCAGCTCCATGTCCTTCTGATTTAACCCTGTAGAAAACCCACAGCAGCTCTTGGGACTGCCTCAGAGTTCCAAGCACAAGGATGTGAAGCATTGGCAGAGCACAGACAAGCACCAAACAGGGGTGCTGCTCACTTTCAGTGTGTCCTCAAACTTCCTGCTGCTTCACAAAGAGAACTGGGCTAAAACCCACCCGTGCAAACCAAACTGAATGTTTCTCCCTCTTGAAACCTCTCTGGGAACTTCCCTAGCTGCTGGTGAAGTTGAGGAGCTCTAGCAATCCCATCTGCTTTTCATTTCCAGTGGGGTAAGCACAGCTGCAGCCCTTGGCCCTGGCAAGCTGTCTGTAGCTGTTCAGCTTGTTGATCTGAGCAACAGCAGCAGCTTTCCACTGCCGTGGGACTGTTAGTATGCACTCTGCCTTCTCTCTAGCTGTTTGAATCAATACTTGGGAAGATATTTCAGGCTCTTTGCTATAATTAACCACCCTCCACTGTGCTGGGACTGTGGGTTAACCAAGATTAATTTACCTGTTCCTTTTATCAGCATTCTTCCTCAATCAAAGCAGTTTTATAATCCGTGTGAACTCTACATCTTCTCAGAAAGTGCTGATCTGCATTAAACTGCTGAAACTCTCCTTTTCTCTTAGCAAAAGAAAAAGCTGTTTATTGAACCCATAAGAGTATGCCAGAGATGTAGTTATCAAGAGATAATCACACCACTGGGATACCAGAAACACTCAGCTGCAGATCTTGCCTGGTTACAGCCAGTGATAGACATCTCTGAACACTCCCAGAACCAGAGCTAATTCCCTCAGCCAGCAGAGGAAGAAAGAAGGGAACAGCAGGTGCTCAAGGGTGTGCTGAAGTTTACACCACTTGGAACCTCACTGAACTTTCTCAGCAGATGGTGAAGATGAGAAGCTCTGCAAATGTCACTGTATTCCAGCTTCACCTCAGAGTGCTTCCACTGAGACTATTTCTCTCCCAAAGATCTCTTTCTGGTGCTACCCCACTAGTGCATCCTCCAGTGACAGGACAATAAAAGCCATGTTTTCAGGCTCCTACCATCCCAACTAGGGATACCCAAGGAAACAGACTTTATCTGCTTTTCCCATGTTCAGAGATACACACTGGGTTGCATGGCTGTGATCTAATCAATTTACTGAGACGTGGTGGGCCAGCTCCCATGACTGGAATGTTGCTCTGCATGGCTGTGCACTGTTCAGGAAGGGTAGACCAACAAGGTGAGGTGGTGGTGGTGCTCTTTATATTCAAGAGCAACTGAAATGTATTAGGTGGGAAGGCAAACAAGTTGAAAGCTTGTGGGTAAGAATTAAAGGACATGGCAAGGGGAGTGAAACCATTCTGGGTGTCTACTACAGACCACCAAACCAAGAAGAAGATGTTGATGAGGCCATCCACAGTCAGCTGGAGGTAGCCTCTAGAACACTCTCCCTGGTAGCCATGGGTCACCCTGATATTTGTGGGAAGCCCACACAGCCACTCAGCCCAAAAGGCTCTTGCAGTGTATAGATGATATGGAGATGATGGTTCCTCCACTACCTGCATCAGGAACCAACAAGAGGTGCACTGCTGGACTTTGTATTAACCAGTAATGAAGGGCTGGTTGGGGACATTGAGGCTGGGAACAGCCTTGGTGACAGTGATGATGATATGATGGAGTTCAGTATTACACAAGGTGGAAACAGAACAATCATTAGGATTACAACCCTGGACTTCCACAGGGCTGACTTTGAACTCTTCAAAGATCTGCTTGCAGGAATCCCATGGGTTAAGACACTGGAGGGTAAAGGAGCCCAAGACAGTTGGTTAACTTTTAATTACCACTTCCTCCAAGCCCAAGGCAGGTGTGTTCCACTGAGTGAAAAAAATCCAGTAGATGTGCTAGGAGACCTGCATGGATGAGCAGGGAGCTTCTGAAGGAGATTTCAAGGAAGAAAGAAATGTACATCTCATGGAAAAAGGGACTTGTCACTTAGAAGGATTATAGAGAAGCTGTCAGAGCATGGATGTAAGATTTGTTGGGTTTCCTGTAGAGAACTCTGGATACTTTAGAAGAATATGTCTATTTTTCTACAGATCCTATTTCAATCACATGATTGAAAGGAAGATTAAAAAAAAAAGTCTCTACTTTCTCCAAGTTATGAGAGAAAGGTGGAAACAACAAAACACATCAGTTCACCTACAAAATCTCAATATTCTTAGGTCAGTCTTATGTTTGGTGGAGAACTGAATTGCTGATGATGTTTGAATATATGGGTTTCATGGCACTCCTCTCCCCTATTTTCTCTCAGCCAGGACACTGCACATTGTTGCTGTGCTACTTTCACTGACAAAACCACACATTTGCAGTTGTTCATTAAACCACTTATTAATATGGAACCAACTGTAACAGCAAAAGGCTTTAAACCTACCTCCATTGGCTCTTCTCCCCCTTTGGTTTGACTGTCCCCCACCTCCCCACTCTCATAACTGCTGCTCTTCTCCACCCACAATTCGGATTTTTCCACAGTCAGGCGTAGCTGGTCAAGGTCAGCCTTGATTTGCTTGTAGTTATCAACATCCTGGTTAGACACCAGCAGCTGAACCTGGAAACACAGAACATTCTCAGGCTGCTCAGGCAGCAGCACCAGCACTGTCATAGAGGCTGGAGTTGCCCAAACCAGGATGGTTGCAGCAGTCACAACATTCTCTTGCTTTATTTCATACACTGCAAAGCATTCTCAGCACAAATACACATTTAAAGCCCTTGAGGTCTATGCAGAGAGCTCACAACTGACTCTAGGGTTCAGGTAATTTTCCACCATTGGAAAAAATTTCCACCTCTTACTAAGATTAATCTCTTTTTTTTTTTCTTTTTGTACTGCTCAAATTATCTCTTGTGTTGTTCGGGTTTTTTTAATGTTATTTGTAGTTCTTGGTTTAGCACCATCTACACACTTATTTTCTTTGGAATGCTCTTTGCTCTCCCAAGATTATTAATTCAGATAATATCCCAAGAAACTAACACCAATCTCTAGAGTAAATCAGTAACCACTATTAAGAGATCACACAGAGAAGATGATGGTCACACAACAGACAAGAACACTGAGAGGGAAAAATCCTGCAGAAAAATGTTCACTATTTTATAATATAAAGTTTTCCTCATCTTCTCCCTTGTTATTACACAGAATTTATAAATGCTGCTCTCTTGCAGACATTCATATTCCTTGTTATCTAATGTCTTTTTTGCTTTATTTGTCAATTAATCTTTTCCATCCTTTACAAAAACATGCTAAGGTACCAAGCCCTTGCTCACCTGGGAAAAACAGCTATTTATGCAACTAACCAGCAAGGCCTAATGTGAACAATCTGGTGGAAGGCTACTATGCTCCACTGCAAAAAAAAAACATTAAACAAAAGCTTTCCAGGTTTTTATCATTCATCTGGATTTTTTAACAAAGAGAAACCACCACATCTTACATAATGAGGAGATAACATGCAATCAAACTCCTGAAATAAGCATCAGATGCTCTTATCAACATATGTTTTCCAGGGTTATGTAACAGAGATGTCTCTGCCACCCAGCCCCATGACATCAGATCTCCCCATCCTAATCCCCTGCCACATGGAGCCTGCACATGCCTCCTTATCAGGCAGAAGGAATACAAGCTGAAAACCAGCCTGGCTCTGCTCCTCTCTTCCTGGTCTGATCTGCATCACACAGTGAGCACAGTGCAGACACACCTGAATGAGGAGAAGCATCACCTGAATAACCAGAGCTTCCTACCCTGTGCCTGAGGAGCCCTGGAGACAAGGAAGTCTTCCTGCTGACATGGGTATGCTGCTGGCAGAACATGGTTCACAGATGTCAGGGGTTGGAAGGGACCTAGAAGATCATCTAGTGCAACCCCCCAGTCATGAGCTGCTAACTCAGTCCCTGAGGGGTGGCTGCACCATGTCTCACTGGGAGAAGTGTGTGTTCCAGCTGCCACCACAGACACACTTTCCAGTCAAGGCTGCAGTGCCAGAAATAACTATTTCTAGGTGCACAGCTCTAATGCACACTACCACATAGAATCACTGAATCACAGAATGTTTAGGGCTGGGAGGGGCCTCCAAAGGTCACCTAGTGCAGCCCCCTGCAGGGAGCAGGGACACCCTCAACTAGCCCAGGCTGCTCAGAGCCTTGGCCAACCTCCCCTGCAATAGCTCCAGGGATGGGGCCTCAACCACCTCCCTGGGGAGCCTGTGCCACTGCTCCACCACCCTCAAGGGAAACAACTTCTTCCTGAGATCCAGTCTCAATCTCCTCTGCTCTCATTTCAACCCATTCCCCCTCGTCCTTTCACTGCAGGCCCTTGGAAACAGCCCCTCTGCAGCCTTCCTGCAGCCCCTTCAGGCACTGGCAGGTGCTCTAAGGTCTCCCCAGAGCCTTCTCTTCTCCAGGCTGAACAACCCCAGCTCCTTCAGCCTGTCCCCACAGCAGAGCTGTTCCAGCCCCTGAGCATCTCTGTGGCCTCCTCTGGCCCTGCTCCAGCAGCTCCATGTCTCTCCTGTGCTGAGGGCTCCAGAGCTGGCTGCAGGGCTCCAGGGGAGGTGTGAGCAGAGCAGAGCAGAGGGGCAGAATCCCCTCTCTCCAGCTGCTGCCCACACTTCTCTGGCTGCAGCCCAGGATGAGAGAAGAAAAGATCTCTGCTGCATTTGGACTGTTAAGGAAAGGAAATGGCACTGCCTTGCTACCAGCAGCCATTTAGGTGGGTAAAGCATCCTTTGCAAAGCCTTTCCCTGCAGTCAGCTCCTTGCAGCAAGGCTGTGCCCATCCATACCTGCTTGAATGCTTGCAGGACTTCTGCTCTCTGGCTGAAGTGCTTGAAGAGCAGGTGCAGAGCACCTGAGAGCAAAGGAGGGTAGTCATGCATGATGAGGTGAATGAGCACCCTTAGGAAAGTCCTTCCACCCTCATCATCAAGCTGAACTGCATTCTTCTCCTTTCTGCAACAGAAATGGAATTTAAAAAGACCAAATAAAGTAAAATAAACAAGAAGATGTAAAAGCTTTAGATGTCAACATGCCTGTGTACTCAATGTTCATTTGACAAAGCTCTTAACACCAAATCAAATAGACTGCAGCATGCAGGTAGCAGCAATTTAATTATATTATAGATGGTATTTTTATCTATAATCTAGAATTATATATTTATTTATTATGTTTATCAGGATTTCAACCCTACAGTCACATGAATGGGCACTGTGGCATGGAAGTAAGTGTGCATGAAATGGATCAAGTGCTGTGATTAAAAAAGATACTGCAAAAACTTGGTATCTGGGGTAGGTTGTGCCAAGCTCATCCTCAAATCCTAATTAACTGAAGTAAATAGCATTTCCTAAGAGATTCATTTGGCCCTTTCCTTTCCCCTCCCTCCCTTTTCAGCTGCTATTAAAATTTCATTTAAGGAAAAGTAAGCTGAAAAGCAGGAAGAACTGCCAAAAGCCTGGTCTTTCTGGAATCACACTGATGATCTAGAATGGCAGAAAGCAGATTTACACTTCACATCTCAAAGCAGAAATTATGTTTCCAAGAAACCACTCTGTCTCTCTGCTCATTTTAAAGGCAGAGATGCCAAGGGCTGTGTGTTTAAAAAACTTTAAAGTCATGGCCTTGTCTAAATAAATTCAATTTTACAGGTATAATTCTAATTTAACCCACAATTAACCCACATTAGCTTATTTTTAACTAATAGAGTGACAGTGGTAATCACTCTCCAGAGTGAAATATCCTTTATTTGGTTCAGCATGTGGCTGAAATCACTTCCAAAGCCTCTGCCTGCATAATTTATGTTCTACAGGCCTCTGGTGGTGCAGAAGATCATGGCAAGTGGCACAGGGTGGATTGAGGAGTCTTATGGAAGAGGTGACTGGTGATGGAACTCCCTAAATAGCTTCAAACACAAGGTGTAATCCCAACAGCTCAGGTGGTCTCTGAAATACTGAGGGTCAACAGCAACCTACTGATACAAGAACTGAGGGTACAGCAGAAAAAAGAAGAGAAAGGAGTATTGAAATAAGGACAGAATAAACCAAGATTGCCCATGAGAAATATCAACATGAACAGGTACACAGAGAGGGAAGACTGCAAAGGATGTACCTGCCAGCAAACATGGTTTCAGCCTGAGCTGCAATTTCATCTATGTCAGGAACAATTGCTGGAAAAAAAAATCCAAATCCAAATTTACAAATAAAATAAAATAAATTAAAAAAATATATATATATATAAAAAAAATCTTTTACCTTGCAATACAACAGCAATTTACCTGAGGCAATCCCTGGTGTGTCAGGGGGAGAGGCTGTAGAGCAATCAACATTTTCATTGTTTTCCCCAAACTCTCTCTTATAGATAGACAGCATGTAGGATATTCTATAGTCCAGCCTAACACTGAGAATAAACTGCAAGGGAGAAAAAAAAAAGGGAAAAAAAACCACATTACATGAGTTTTCTTCTGCCATTTGCTAACATGGGTTAGGATTGGTTGGNGAATTATATATTTATTTATTATGTTTATCAGGATTTCAACCCTACAGTCACATGAATGGGCACTGTGGCATGGAAGTAAGTGTGCATGAAATGGATCAAGTGCTGTGATTAAAAAAGATACTGCAAAAACTTGGTATCTGGGGTAGGTTGTGCCAAGCTCATCCTCAAATCCTAATTAACTGAAGTAAATAGCATTTCCTAAGAGATTCATTTGGCCCTTTCCTTTCCCCTCCCTCCCTTTTCAGCTGCTATTAAAATTTCATTTAAGGAAAAGTAAGCTGAAAAGCAGGAAGAACTGCCAAAAGCCTGGTCTTTCTGGAATCACACTGATGATCTAGAATGGCAGAAAGCAGATTTACACTTCACATCTCAAAGCAGAAATTATGTTTCCAAGAAACCACTCTGTCTCTCTGCTCATTTTAAAGGCAGAGATGCCAAGGGCTGTGTGTTTAAAAAACTTTAAAGTCATGGCCTTGTCTAAATAAATTCAATTTTACAGGTATAATTCTAATTTAACCCACAATTAACCCACATTAGCTTATTTTTAACTAATAGAGTGACAGTGGTAATCACTCTCCAGAGTGAAATATCCTTTATTTGGTTCAGCATGTGGCTGAAATCACTTCCAAAGCCTCTGCCTGCATAATTTATGTTCTACAGGCCTCTGGTGGTGCAGAAGATCATGGCAAGTGGCACAGGGTGGATTGAGGAGTCTTATGGAAGAGGTGACTGGTGATGGAACTCCCTAAATAGCTTCAAACACAAGGTGTAATCCCAACAGCTCAGGTGGTCTCTGAAATACTGAGGGTCAACAGTAACCTACTGATACAAGAACTGAGGGTACAGCAGAAAAAAGAAGAGAAAGGAGTATTGAAATAAGGACAGAATAAACCAAGATTGCCCATGAGAAATATCAACATGAACAGGTACACAGAGAGGGAAGACTGCAAAGGATGTACCTGCCAGCAAACATGGTTTCAGCCTGAGCTGCAATTTCATCTATGTCAGGAACAATTGCTGGAAAAAAAAATCCAAATCCAAATTTACAAATAAAATAAAATAAATAAAAAAAAAATATATATATATAAAAAAAATCTTTTACCTTGCAATACAACAGCAATTTACCTGAGGCAATCCCTGGTGTGTCAGGGGGAGAGGCTGTAGAGCAATCAACATTTTCATTGTTTTCCCCAAACTCTCTCTTATAGATAGACAGCATGTAGGATATTCTATAGTCCAGCCTAACACTGAGAATAAACTGCAAGGGAGAAAAAAAAAAGGGAAAAAAAACCACATTACATGAGTTTTCTTCTGCCATTTGCTAACATGGGTTAGGATTGGTTGGTTCCATGATCAAGTTACCCTAGAGCTTGTACAATTTGTTTGATTTTTAAAAAGAACAATTCCCCAAGTCCACACAATCAACTCAGGCCAACTGTTTCATTCTGGTTGATGGCAGAATGGAAATTCTTCAGGAAAAAATGCCTATACTTAAAGGAATAAGATATATAGATAATTAAATTATTAGAAAATGAAGTATTTTTATACTAGAATAGTTCTAATCACCATTGTACTAGCTCTGCATAATATTACAATAATGGGAAGTGATGCTCATGAGTAGCATTACTTAGGTGATGGGACTTCTCTGGCCCTCACCACAGACCTTAAACTAAAGGAACTCTGGAACATGCAGTAGTGAGGGCACCCCAACAACTTATGGTCTTTCAGGTGACAAGTAATGAAGGTCATGTAAATCATTTCTCAGCAGTCAGAGCAAATAGAATCCTTCCAATGGTACCCACAGAGCCACAGCTCTGATAAAAACACCAAACATTCCTTCAGGGCATAAAGTGCAGCACTTGAGTGGGGCTGGGTCCAATCCTGCCCTTCATCAACCTCCTGGATGATGGTCAGGCTACCCCAGTGTAAAATGCATGTTGATGGGACTGGGACAGGCACACTGTCTTCAGAAAGAATTAGGAAGGCAGATTAAAGGAGAAATTCTGATTTTTCAGAGTTCCTGCAGCACTGAGTCCCTTCAGCAGTGAGGGAGGTGTAGCAGTGAGGAGCACAGAGTGCATAACTGTTCACAAAGGAGTATTCCTCCTCACACCAGTGTCATTTTCCCAGTGAAGAGCAAGAATGAAGGTGAATGAAGTTGCTGCTATGACAGACTGCTGGGTAGTACCTGCAGCAGGCAGCCTTACCTGCAGAATCTCAATGATTTTCAGCTTGGTGTCCATGACAATCACATCTTCACTGTCTGAGCTGCTGGCCTGCTTGCTTGGGTGAATGCTTGGCTGGACATCAGGGGCACTGAGGGGAAATATAGATCCTCTGCTCAGCACCATCTGGGTCATCATCTCTCCCACGCCGTGGATGGTCCTCATCACGTTGTTTCCTGTGCATTGAACAGAAGCACAGGTGTGTGTGCCATCAGTAAAGCTGCCTTCAAAGGAGGAATCACACAGGTTTCTTACAGGTCAACAGATGCAAAAGATGCCAATATATTTTCACAGCTCTGTTAACATGTTCAAAAAACCACAAAAAGTAGTAAAAAAATCCCCCAACAAACCAAAACAACACCAACCAACCAAAGCCAACTCTTAGTTGTTCACCTAATCCATTCCTTTGGCTAAAAGCTTCACATCTACAGCAAATTCTGAGGTTTCACATGTTTAGCACCTTGCTTTGTAGACACACAGAGTTCATTTTCAATGCCTCCTTCCACTGATGTCTTCATCATGGCAACTGGATGTGCTAAGAGTGAGGCTGCATTTGGTTCTGCAGAAGCTTGGAGGGGACTGGCCAAGTATTTTAGATGTCACACTAAGAGAGAGTAAAGATTTGAGGCTGTGCAAGTCTGATCAATCTCTGCTTGTGGTCCAGATGCCAGGCCAAAAAAACCAAGTCAACTGCCACAAGCAGCCAGCCACCCCCCTCAAAAGCTCCAAATACTTCATGCTCATGACAAAAAAAACAGATAATTACCCAGTCTAGTTGCAATGGTACCTACACTGATCAGCTCAGCAATACCTACCAAGAAACACCATCTGTTCCCATAAATTATACTGGTCTTTCTTTACAGAGTTTTGATATGAAAGGCATTTAATGAATCAATGACTATCTTCTTCCAAAGGTAGGGAGAAGAAAGAACAGGAGCATCATGCCACCCAACTACAGGAATTAGTCTCCTTGCTTGCAAAGCACAGATCTGGATGAGTGGAGAAAATAAAAGGAATTGATAGCATCTTTTTCTGCTGAAAGAGTGCCAAGACCTAGGCTGCAGCAAAGGCAAACAAAAGAAGGGAGGAAATGGAGCTGTGCAGAGGGAAGCTTGAATAGTTCTTGGATGTCTTTTAGCACACTTTAATCACTGTGCAACTAACAAGTTTTATTCCCACTGAAGAGACCCTCTTCCCAGATGATCTACTGTAAAAAGTCAAAGCTGTCTTTTATTTTGTTGGCAATATCCTCCTCTTCTGCCCTTCTTTCTTCAAGCCACTGAGCTCAAGTAGTGCATACAGAGAAAGAGGATGCCTTCAGCCCTGACTTTAAAAGGAAAACACACAAAGAATTTGCTTTTTCAAAGTGAATGAGGCAGATTAGTGTCACGTTTGAGGTGCCATTCAGCATCCAGTCTGGTGTGCAATCACTCTGAATTGGTCTTTTGAAAATAATACTTCAAGTCCCTACAGAGGAGGGGAAAATAATGTATTTCTGATTTTGCATGATGTTAGGAAAAAAAGGCTAGAAGTCAAACTAAAGGCTAGATCCTCATAAAAGGCATGAACAGAAAACTCTCATAGAATCATAACATCATTCAGCTTGGAGAAGACCCTTGGGATCACCAAGTGCAACCACTGGACACTACACAGTTCACCCCTAAACCACATTCCCTCAAAACCACATCCAAACAATCCTTAAACACACCCAGGGCTGGAGACTCAACCCCCTCCCTAGGCAGCCTGTGGAGATTTTTTCCCTACTGCCCAGTCTGATCCTCCCCTGGTGCTGCTGAATCCATCCCCTCTTGTTCTGTCACTAATTAGCTCTGAGCAGAGCCCAGCACCAACCTCTCTGAGTGTCCTTTCAGGTATTGTAGAGTGAGGAGTCAAACTGACAGGTCTAGAGTTTCCTGGTTCCTCCTTTGTAGATGGGGGTTACATTTGCTACCCTCCAATCCATGGGGCCCTCCCCAGTTAGCCAGGCCTTCAGGTAGATAATGGGAAGTGGCTTGGTGAGCACATCTGCCAACTCTTTCAGCACCCTTGGGTGCAACCCATCAGGTCCCACAGACTTGTGTGCATCCCAGTGGTGGAGCAGGTCCCTGAGCACTGCCTCTGGAAATGAGGTGGCCTCTCTCTGCTTCCCCTCCCTGTCTCTGGGTGCCCAGGGAACAGCTGGCTCCACTGCTGAAAACTGAGGCAAAGCAGGCACTGAGCACCTCAGCCTTGCAAGAAATGTTCCCAGTGTGAAAATAATACAGCAACTGGAGCAAATCAGAATTCTCTTCAGTGAAGTTATTTTAACAGGGCTGTCTGGCAGGGTGCTGATGACATGCACAGCATCTCTCAGGAGCAGACAGCAGCAAAGCAGCACATTCATGCATGGCAATGAAGCAGCTGACTGCATCTCAGCACTGGGAGGGACTGCTCAGCCCTTCAGAAGCAGCCATGAGCATCATTCATGCACATAAAGAGCAGGGAGGAACTTCTCTTCCAAAAGATTCCCCAGTAATCATCACTCACAGTGCTCAGTGTCCAGCCTTGCAAGTCTAGAGCATATTAAGCATGGATTCAAATCTGTCACTCAGACCCATCAGGGGCCAGCAGCAGTCTAGCTACTGAGCTGTTTCTTCTTGATAGGCTTTTGTGTTCTCCTGTCTTTATCTCAGCACGAAAGGCTCTGAGCTCTGAGGTAAGGCAAGCAGAAAGGTTACTGGGGCTTCAAAAGTGACTGACTTGATGGCAGCTAAGCCTGCAACACTGCAAGACAAAATACACTGGCTCAGTAAAAGAGATTTATGTTCTTAGTATATATGCACAGTGACTAAAATACCAGAGCTCTGATCTTAGTCACAGCTCCAAAGTGCCTTCTGAATACCAATGCCCAAGGAGAAATTAACTTACTGCCTCAACTAGTTAAGTGAACTAAATCAGGCCAGATAGCAAGGAGACATGAGCCCTGCTTGTGTGCACTCTGCTAGAGGCAGGTGAAGCCTGAGTTTGCCTTCACATGCACTGGCAGCCTCCACCTGCTGACCTGCATCATCTCTTGTCTTCTTGGAGGTCAAGCTATTCACATTTGTGCAAGACTGAGAGTGTGGCAGGGACAGAACATGCCTGGCAGAGGCAGACACTGAGAGGAGAGGAAAGAAGAGAATACCTGTCATGTTTTGAGAGCTGTGCATCTCCTTTTCATTGCTCTTTATTCCACTGATCACAACTTCCTAATGAAGATCAGTTTCTGTCACAAAACTCTAGCTCAATCTCACAGTTTGCTGTGACTGACAACACAGCAGCCTCTGGGAGAAGAAAGACTTTTCAGAGGAGTCAATTATGGGGAAAAAATAACAAACCACCTCAGTAATCCAAACAGTAGATAATCTGACACTTCATTTCCTTGGTGATTAGAACCTCGTTTTCTTGCTAAGTCATTTATGGCTGCAAAAATCCTAAAAAGCAGAATATAAAAGTAAACAATATCTGCTATGTAATACAGTAGGAATAATAAGTGACAAAACACCATATCAGAAAGAAAAACAACTGTCAAGGGCAGCTGGCAACTCATGCCTTTGCTCCAGATTGTTCCCAGCCAGTCTCAGGTTGCTCTACTCCACTAGCACAGGTAGAATTGAGCTGGGTGCTCAATGCTTCTGGAAACCAAGTACCTCAATAGGAGACATAAAAATGTGGCATTTCTTGCATTGTTTAAGTTATAGAGACAACTTTGATGTCACCAAAGCTGAGTGACAGGTCCACTCTCCACTTCAACTTACTCCAAATACCTCCTAGAAAACACTCCCAGTGCAGCCATTTTTAAGACACAGAATAACAACACTTCAGGCACCTAAAGGAACACATTTTATTTCCAACTCTTTAGAGCTATATATTATTTGCCAGAAGCATTAAGCCTCAGCTCTGTTTGTGAAAGAGGTATTAATTTTTACAGGTTTTCTACAGAATTTGCTCATAAAGACTGCAGAACCTGCCATAAACAGGCCAGGTTTAATTCTAAAAGAATTAAACTCTTAGACTGACCTACCTATTGGTCTGAAATACTCTGTGCTGACCAGCAGCTCCTTCTCTGTAGGCACATGTTACTAACACAGCTCATTTTTGTAAGGGTTAAATCTTTTTTGTCTTGTAACCTTTTATTTTTTTTTCCTCCTGTAAACTGCTGACATAAATTATTGCTTCAGTCTGCCAGGCAGCTACTGCCTCATTAGCTCTGCTAATCAAAGAATGCCTCAAGAAGATATTTCAAATTGTTAAGCAGACAAAAGAGCAGCTAACAGACATGAATGCAAAGAAAANGGAGATGGGCTACTTGCCTGTCACTTTGCACAGGTAAAAGGAAGCATCTGCTGAGCCAGCCATGAGCAACACAGGGGCAGCAGCAAGTGAAGCTTAGTAGAAGTAGTATTAGAAGCTTATTAGAGGTAGTTTTCAAACCCTGTAGGACAAAAAGGCCTCACCTTCCATTGTGGAAGCAAAGGGAAATGAGAGATGAACTGATGTCAGAGGAAGAGGAACACTGCCCTGTCACTGCATCCCTCACACCTGACATCTGCTGCAGCTCCCTGAGAGAGCAAATGGCACCTCAAGATGTACACTTTCATTCCCAGAGAATAAATAACCAATATTGGACAAGGCAGAGTGGTTCCTGGCTCTGGAATGATACAACAGGGTGCACTTAATAGGAAAGCAATGACTTTACCTTTTAATTAATACTGCAAGAGATTATAGTGTTCTTGAAAGGTTCCAGAATTACAGCACTACTAAATGAAGTCCTCACTCTCTCCTTAAGGAAAAAAAATCCTCTTTAGCATATAAATAATACATTTTGTAAATCCCATATTTTTTAGAATATAAAAGGGGAAAAAAAAAACCCAAAACACAGAAAGAAGCCTTAAATAGCCTCAAAAAGCATGCACACTGATTTAATTCTGATTAAAGTAAGTAACAGTGGCATTAAAATCAAGCTTTTTTTTTAATAAGGAAGGCATAATGTTTCCAATAACATAAGGATCTTTACAGAACCATTGCAGAAGCAAGCCAGAGAAACTCACACACAGCAAGGACTACCTCATGGATGAAAAAGGGCATCTTGAGGTAAAAGGTTAATGAAGTCTTCACACAACTTCCACTAAACTTCTATAGGCTTTAGAAAGAATTCCATGAAGTCTCCATTTACTCACATCAATTAAGTCACTTGCACTAAAAACTGAAAATAACTGTGTTTCTGAACAGGCATAATTGACAGAATATTGCTGTTAAATAGCTGCTCAATATTAATCTGTGTAAGTTTACAATAAATTAATGATGAAAAGGAAAATATCCAGAGCCCAAGCTGGTATTCAGTGGCACTTTCCTACATCAGTTCCAGGATCAGGCTTGATAAAATTGGAGCACACTCACTGACATCATTAAGCCAGCACTCCCAGGAGGCACTGTGGTTGTCTTTCAGTCAACACTGGGTTTTAGAAAACTCTAAGGGCAAAACATGAAATTCTTACTGAATTAAAGCTAATGCCTAGACATTTGAGGTCACTGGATGCACTAAAACCAAACCAAACAAAAAAACCCACAAAGCTTATCCCCAAAACTAGTGATTTTCTCACACATTCACAGTATAGTCACAAAACCACAACAGATGCATCATACCCTTTAATTGACATTAAAACCCCAAAACATCAGTGTAAGGAGTTTTGCAACTCAGGGAAGCCAAGTATTATAAGTTAAGAGGGACAATACAAAGCTAAGTCAAGTAACAGAACAACCAATTAACTTATTCTCAACAACTCAGCTTTGTAACAAAGAGAATCTCTGTGTAAAAGGGGAAGGGGAACCTTTGATATAGAATATGTAAGTGTGATAAAACTGAAAAATAGTGTATGCCTGTGGCCTTGCCTCATGAGCAATCCTTAATGACAGAGTGAGGGGGGATCTAGATGAAATTCCCAAGAGTAATTTCTTTGTTGGCCTGTTTATTCCTCAATACCCCTTGTGGCTCCTGGCAAGATGGATACAGAATACACAGGACTTAGGTAAAATCAGTATTGTGGGGGTTCAACTGACTTTGGTAGGAGAGCAAAGCACATCCCTAGTCCTTCCCCTTCCTCCAGAAGATGAAAAAGCACCACAGACCCAGCTCCCTCAAACTCTCCTCACAGCAGAGCTGTTTCAGCCCCTGAGCATCTCTGTGGCCTCCTCTGGCCCCACCCCAACAGGTCCATGCTCTTCCTCTGTTGAAGGCTCCAGAGTTGAACACACACAGGTCTGTTCCAGCCACCCTAACACAGCCAGGTCTCCCTGTCACACAAACTCAAGCTCATTCTCAAGCCAAGACTCATCCTCTAAAAAATCAAAATACCAACTCACAGATCATTTCCAGAACACCCTGAGCTGAACTGGTCCTGTGTTTAAAAGATAAACATCCATGAAGACAACAACAGCAAAGAAAAAAGTCTGAAGGCCCTTTGTAAAGGCTGAAGTTTATCAAATAAAAACTATTTTCCCACTTTTGTTTCATGCCTTTTTTTGCCTGAAGGATGTGAGACAAAAGCAGATGCAGGACAAAAGCTCCCAACACTGCTCCAGTCAGTGGTTGCTATTCTCAGTAAAACTGAGAGCAGGTTTGTTTGCACTTAATGGGTGGTTCCTTCCTCCACAGGCTGAAATGAAAGCTTTCAACTGAAATACCAGGGAATGAAGGATGAAACACAACTTTCTGGTAATGAAACTGAGTAGCAATATTGAATGAAACACACAAGATGAAAGATTTAAGCAGAGAGAGAAGTGGGCCACATCTGCATCCTCCCCCCTGCCAACCTGCCAAGGTTTGTAGCTGGAGCCAAGCTATGTGCAGAGCCATTTCAGAGAGTCTGCAATGCAGTATTTCAGGGGGAAAAAAAAAAAAGGAAAACTTAATGGCAAGTGCCTGAACATGCAGAGTTTCTGTAGTGCTGCAGGAGGGCTGTGGTGTGCACAGCTCTGCAGCAAAGACTTGCAGGGGCTTCCAGTCAAGTGCACTGACAGGGATGGAGGAAAGACCAAGAGGAGCAAACACAACATGGCTTGGAGGTGACAATGACAACCCACACTTCTCTGGAGTGGGTGAACTTCCAGGCAGAACAAAAAGCTGTGAAGGATGGCACACTCACACAGGGCATCTGCAGGAATGACTGAGCAAAATGGTGATTAGGAAAACTCAGGGCTGGGAAAAGGCCTCCCAGACAAAATACAAAGTAGTTGTTGTTTCAAGCAAGACAGCTCATACTTTTTGGTGCTGTGAGCCAGCTGGCAGTGCAAGAACACTTACACCAGCCACATATTAACACAGAATTCACCATCAGTCAGCCTGCTGGACCTTCAAGCCCCTATGACTGTCATCCCTTCCACACACAGGGGAAATTTAAACTGCTAAGTTGCAGCACCTTCCTGTTGTGCTCATTTTCAAGCAGTTCTAAGCCAGGGCAATAAAGGCAGTGGGGGACACAGCACTGTCCTGGGGTTCTCAGCCCCCTGGTCTGGGTTAAGCAGATAATACCTGACAAACACATGCAGAGAAAGGCTTCACCTGGACTCTCACCAGCTGCTTCTGAAGTTGTCAGACCTGTGACACCCTCCTCTCCCACACATGAGATGCTAAGATGATGCTAAGTAACTGCTGTGCCCAGGCAAATGCTGCCTGCAGTTCTGTGGGCTGTCTGTAGATCCAGATTTGAGAGTTCAGTTCCAAACCAGCACCAATGGTAACCACAAATCATGAAGCAGCTCTGTTCAGAAAGTTTCCTCTTTGACCAACTTAATACATCCCTGTAGGTGGTTTTAGGAGTGAATGAAGAACCTTGAAAGACTAATGAGATGTTCCATCAATTATTTCCAACCTCGGTGATGAGTTACACACTGGAACAACAGCCTGCTACATCTCTCACCTCCATCCTGAAACTTGCTCAGCCTCTCAAAATATGAAGAGATAGGAACTTGAACAATATCTAGGATTGCCAGCAGGGTCCTGGTCAGCCTGAGCAGTTCACTGAAGCTATAAAAGCCAAAGTAGATGAGGTTTCGAGCCAGATGTACCACCTGTGAGAAAAAAAAAATATGAAAAATTAAGGAAGAATCACCAACCTTTGTGGTATTTGGCAGTTGCACTTCACCACAGAGATTCAGCTGTGGGGTGCATTGCAATTAGCACAAGTTTTCCCACCCATTTAAATGGGCCTCAGACTAAGGCCAGGGACATTATTGGTTTTCAGGGTTAGCTAAAGCAATTGGTCAAATTAAAACAGAGGAAAACCAGCATGAGATTTAGGGAATTTTGATACAGATGCATCTGGGAAAATATGTAAGATTGAGAAGAAATGGTTTAAACAGGCAGCAGCTGTGGGGAAGATGAAGTCAGGAGAATGATGACTGTGGTGAATTCCAATGGAGGTGATTTCAGATGACCAGAGGCAAGAGCAACAAAGCTTGGGAGGCAGGTTAGAAGAATGATAAAAGCTGTCAGCATTAGCCCTTTATTCAGTGCTATTTGAATCTAAACAACTCTAGGCCTATCTAAAGTTTCTGTCAGGAATGTGAAACAGTATTTAAAACACAGTAATAGGTTTTAAATTATTTTGAAGGACCTGATGCCAACTTCTCTGAAATGTGGAGGGATACTCTAAGTAGGAAGCAGATAGCTGTGAAGTACCTCAAATGTAAGCTTATTTTTCTCTTTGTCTCCAAAAGGAAAGGGCTGATTGACAACTTCTTTCAAGTACTCTTCTACAAATTCCATAGTTAGAGCAAATTTCCTCTTCATTTCGTTCCTTGAAGAGTCTGTGAAAGAATCATACCTACAATGCAAGCACAGAATGGGGGAAAAATAAACACCTCTAGTATCAGGATCAGCTGTCAATAAAGAAAACAACAACCCAGTCACTATGCTGTGAAATTACTGTCAGTTCTCTGGGAGAGAATCCAGGAATCTGGAATAGCTCTAGTACAGGTCCCAGTAAAGACCCCTGAGGGACACCACTGGTCACTGCTCTCCATCTGGATATGGAGACATTGACCAGCACCCTCTGGATGTGACCATCCAACCAATTCCTTATCCACTGAACAGTCCACCCATCAAATCCATGTCTCTCCAGCTTGGTGAGCAGGATGTTGTGGGGACTGTGTCAAAAGCCCTGCAGCAGTGCAGACAGATCCCATCTGCAATACCTTTTCACACACACGTCCTGGCAACATGGGGCATCTCCAACCATTCTGTTCTGAGACAAACACCTACCAAAGTGCTTTTGTGCTTTGACACACTTCCAACTCACTCATGAATTGTGATCTTGGTGGGAATTTCAGTCCACAGTCTGGCATATCTGACAGGTACCACAGATTCCTGGGGATCTCTGTCCACGTGCATGTGCAGCATCAGGCGACAGAAGGAAGCCCGGAGGTCGTAGGGGAGGCTTTCATCAGACATGCATCTGAGGATCAGGTCTACAGAGAGCTGAGCAGAGATCTGGTTGATGGCAAGATACTGGCGGTCCAGGCACATTCTTGCAAAGAGGTTCAGTTGGTACCTTAAAAAAAACCAAACATGAAGGTAATAAGGTATTTGAAGAAATCAGAGAGAAATGAAACCACACACCCCAGAATCTCAGTGTACAGGCTTGATGGCAGCCTGATAGGAGGCCTACCAAAAAAGAAAACATCACAAGAGTGACTCTGCTAAGCAAGAGATGAACTTGCCATTGTAATGCTAACAGCAGGCTCCAGTCCCCATGAAGACTGGGCTCACTCAGAGAATGCAGTGTTCGAATTGACTGAGGGGGGAGCTCAGCAGTGTCTGTCAAGATGTTCAGGGCAGTGTAGGGAGGATGGAGCCAGACTCTGCTCAGTGCCATCCAGGGACAGGACAAGAGGCAATGGGAGTCAGTTGGAGCACAAGAGGTTGAGGGGAAACACAAGGACAAACTTGTTGCCAGTGAGGGTGGCAGAGGCTGGCAGGGGCTGCCCAGGGAGGTTGTGGAGTCTCCTGCTCTGGAGACATTCCAGCCCCCCCTGGATCTGTTCCTGGGTGCCTTGGTCTAGGTGCCCCTGCTCTGGCAGGGGGGTTGGACTAGATGATCTCCTAGCTCCCTTCCAACCCCTCACACTCTGTGATTCTGTGACAGCTGAAGAATTTGGACTATTTGTTTTTGGTGTAAGACACTGTTTCATGATCCTATTTCCCCTCTAATTCTCAGGGCACTCCTTCCTCACAAGATGCCTGGCTTCAAATCAGGGCAGAACTATGTCAAATATTGCTCAATAAATAAAACACAAGCAGTGTAATGTTAAAGAGGTATCATGAGCAAGGGGTAGTTGAGATTTGTCTGGAACAGATGGCAGAGACTGTGATGCTTCCTAGAGGAAAACCTTGAAACAAACTTTTAAACCCCAGTTTCTGGTATACTGGTGATTCCTTTTTTTTTTTTTTTTTTTATATTGGCAAATGAATGGGAAATAACAGCACTGCTGTCCTCAGAGACTTAACATTTTCTTCCATTTGAATAAACTGTTTTACCTGTAGTAGGTAAGAACTTCCAAATCAGCTTTTGTGCCCTCCTTTGCCTCCTGAGCCAGGTGCCTGATGGCTTTGCCATGAGGCTCTTTGTTACTGTCAATCCAGTAAAGCCACACTTCCTCTTCATCCATCTCATCTGAGATGACTGGGCATTCCAGGGGATTGTCCATTTGGGTGGAAACCAGCCTGAAAACACAAACCATTCACCAGGGAGCCACTAGCAAAGTGCTACAAATAGAGTGAGAGAGCAGGTAACAAACAGCTATGTTCCCATTGCAGATGCTCACTTGGTCTGAATAAGAATGTCAGCATTCCCTGGGCTGAGCATAAACTTGCAGATGAGCTCCTGAGTTACTGGGATTGCTGTGGTGTTAGATACACACAGGTCTGAGAGGTAATCCAAGAATCTGCAGTTGAAAAAAGAAACCAAAAAACAGAAATGCAAGAGAATGTGAGACTTAAAAACACCAGGCAGAAAAAATGCAGTAAAAATCTCTAACATCCAACACTAATATGCTCAAGGAAGCCTGTAGCACAAGATTCATCAATGTACAAACTTTGCCAACTCATACTATTGCAACTTAAAACAGATAAAAATGACTAATAGCTTTGAGAGCCATCCTGAACCATGCTGAATAATCAGTCAGGGAGGGAAAAAAACAAGTGTGACACTTCTCAGAAAATCATAGAATGTTTAGGGCTGGGAGGGGCCTCCAAAGGGCATCTAGTGCAGCCCCCTGCAGGGAGCAGGGACACCCTCAACTAGCCCAGGCTGCTCAGAGCCTTGGCCAACCTCCCCTGCAATAGCTCCAGGGATGGGGCCTCAACCACCTCCCTGGGGAGCCTGTGCCACTGAGCCACCACCCTCAAGGGAAACAACTTCTTCCTGAGATCCAGTCTCAATCTCCTCTGCTCTCATTTCAACCCATTCCCCCTCGTCCTTTCACTGCAGGCCCTTGGAAACAGCCCCTCTGCAGCCTTCCTGCAGCCCCTTCAGGCACTGGCAGGTGCTCTAAGGTCTCCCCAGAGCCTTCTCTTCTCCAGGCTGAACAACCCCAGCTCCTTCAGCCTGTCCCCACAGCAGAGCTGTTCCAGCCTCTGAGCATCTCTGTGGCCTCCTCTGGCCCTGCTCCAGCAGCTCCATGTCTCTCCTGTGCTGAGGGCTCCAGAGCTGGCTGCAGGGCTCCAGGGGAGGTGTGAGCAGAGCAGAGCAGAGGGGCAGAATCCCCTCTCTCCAGCTGCTGCCCACACTCCTCTTGCTGCAGCCCAGGCTGCCATTGGCCTTCTTGGCTGCCAGTGCACACTGCTGCCTTATGGCCAGCTTCTCAGCCACCAACACCAATCAAAGGCCAGAGTTGTGCCAGAACTTAAGAGCAGCTTGAGGCTGTCTTAAGTTTGGCTGGCAGGAGAGCACTTCTAAAGGTCCTTGTCAGGAATGAACAGCTAGAGTTCACATTCTCAACCATTAGGGAACACACATCTCCCTAACCTGATGGTTGATGATGTCATTCTGTGATGTGGAGGTGATCATCCTACTAGAGGGAAGCAGAAAACACTCTGCACTAGCACAGACCACTTCCCTCAGAAGCCTGGGAAGTGCAAGCAGTGAGCACAGAATCATCTTCAGTGCACACTCAGGAACAATTGTGCCTATCAGTGAAACAAAGCTTTATGGCAACAGGGAATTAGCAGTGCACAGCAACTCACTGAGAGAATATGGAGTGAAGAGCACAGAATGACATGGAATTCTGGAGGAGTTACCTAGTTAGAGCTAAAACTCAGGAAGGTTTCAGTTGTGCAGCTGATGTGTTTTGGAGCCTTCTGCCACAACTCTCACTCAGTGAGAATTCACTAAGATGAAGCCTCTGCTGTTGAGATGGGACTATCCAGGCAAGGTGTATTTTTCAAACACTGGACTTCACCCTTATGGAAGGTAACAGAGCTGCACAATATATTGATGCAAGAAATTCTGTGACACCCTCCTTCACCAAAAAAATTAATTGAATTAAGAGTGACATGGGACTGTCAATAAACACCTGGGCCCTTCAGCACTGAGTAGGAACTGATCTCATGTAGTTTTTCCTCTTAGTACTGACCACCCAACACAGGGCAGCTTGGCAGAAGCAATGCTGCTGGAGTGAGGCCAAGTGGCTGCACACTCACAGGGAATAGCTGAAGCACCCTAGAGAAATCCCTAATTGCCAACAGATAAGTGGTATTCACAATTACAGGGGATATTATTTGACTTTCAGTACATTAATTTCTTCTATTTTTATTACTTTAGTAATTTTAGAACTGAAAATCCAATTAAAAGAATAGTTAATTTTCCATTAACAAAAAAAAATACCCATCTCCTTTATAGTCTGACCTGAAGCTAATAAAATTTCCAGCTGAGTGAAATTCAAGACCAGAATTTTTCATTTGGAACAAGATCTGGTGTAGGACACATGCTCACTGGGGTCTTCACTGCCCTAGGTTTGACTTGGACTAAGAACCTACAGGAAAATTGATATTAATATTAGAAAAATGGAAATCTGTCTTATTTGCACCAAGATGATTAGCAAGGCCACCAACACAAGTAGTAGTTTCACAGAGGAGCTTCAGAGTTATGAGAAATTAAAATTCCAGTTTGCTTCTCTTTGTCCCAGTTTGAAATAAAACCAAAATGTCAACATTTTCCTATCAAGTATATTTTTTTTTCAGTAAGCTCTAGTTCTAAAGTGCAGATAGGGTCAGATCTCAATAATTACAGGTAGTGCTGTTCTTTTCTAGCATGACACTGCACCTGTGGGTATTTTGTCTGCCAGGCCAAAAAAATAATTAATAAAAAATTAAATTAAAAATAAATTAAGCTGAGATAAAGAGACAAGAAAACAACATAAGCAGCAGACTGACAGCTACTGCAAATAGAAAAGCCCATCAATGCAGCAAAAAGAGTGTAACAGGGACTAATCCAAACCTTGGCTCTCTATTTCTCCTCAGTAAGTTCACAAAAGTCTCTATTTCTTTAGCTGTGATGTGTTTCTCCAGCAGTTTTCTGTTGTTGTGCAACAAGGCTGTGATGGTGTCTTCTGCCAGGATATCATAACCAATCTGGGACTGCATGATGCAGAAGTTCTTAGCAATATATTCCTGAAAAAAAATAATTAAGGTTCCCATGAGGATTCGTTAAGCAGCAATGTTTGTCTTTTAGAAGCAAAAGCATCCAGCTCCATCAGCAATGGAAATAACCCTCCAAACCTTCCTCTCTGAACTGGCCTGAACTAAAGAATGTAAAGTCTGTGCCCCAAGAAACAGGCTCAATATTAGGGATGACTGAATTTTTCATAAGCTGAGGAATTAATCCACTAAAATCTACACAAAACTCAAGAAATGGCAACCAATTAATTTAATTAATTTTTTTTAAAGGAAAAAACAAAAGATTTTTATAATGTTTACCAAGCTTTCTTTCCTGAGACTTCCCTCCTCCTTTTCTCCCCTACAAGACAGAAATATTTCTACAAAGCATTAGAAAGAACTCAAAGGAGGTTCATGCAGCAGTGAAATCTTTTCTCTCTAGTCCCTTTGCTCCTATGAAGTGAAGATTTTCCCCACTGCAGTGTGCAAAGCACTCAGCAGCATGCTCTGAAACACCCTGTGCCACACAGGGAGTATCCAGCAGTGGGAATCAGGCTGCCCTGGTGGAATAACCCTGCTCAGGCAGGCTGTGAAAGCACAAGGTGAAACTATGGTGTTCATTGCTGATCATTCAATTAACAGAAAATTAATTGAAGGTGAACCTATGGTGTTCATTGCTGATCATTCAATTAATAGAAAGTTAATTGAAATAAAAGCACTTTTCCTCAGTCTCTGACAGGGACTTCTTCCTACCAACCTCCCCAGTCCTTCCATCAGCACAGAATGCTAGGTGTATGTGAAGAGGGAGATGTCAGTCAGGATAATTAATTAGAAATCAGGAGGAAAATGATCTTGAATATCACTGACCTGGTTCTTCCTATAGTCCTGCTGGGAATGTCTGAGAACTCTGTAGCATAACCTCAGCATGTATTTGTATGGGGCATATCTCTGGTCACCCAGGTCTTCCAGTCTCAGCATTGATCCTTCACCTTTGTCCTTAAAGGGAGCTTTGAGGATGCCAAAGATCTGTTCAAAATCAGAATCACAGAGTGGAAAGAACACTTGGGTTTTTGCACAGCTTAAATCAATAATTTGCTGACAAACACAGTGTTAAAAGCCACCAGAATCCCAGGAAACTACAAGCATGGCCCCTTGTACTCAAAATTCCATTTTTTTTCAGATCACTCCTACCATCTGTGTGTAAATACAAACAGCAGGACATACCTGAGCCAATATATTTTGTTCCCTCATTAATTTCTGTCGTTCCCTGTTGGGCTTGGTAACCACCACATCCAAAACTTCCTGCCCATTATTAGGCACATCAGCAACAAAGAAAATGAGATCTTCCAGTAGCTTGGTTACAAACCTAGAATAAACAGACAAATCATTATTATAAGCAGTCATTTAGCACTTGCTAGGATTCATTAAGTAAGAAAATCACCCTTTAGAACAGGCTTTACCCAGCACAATGGAACTTCAATCACTGCAAAGTTTGACAGGTGCTTAAGAATTTCAGACTGTGGTTCAGCAGAGGCTGAAATCCATCACAGGGATGTTTACCAAGGAATTAAATAACAACCAGAGGGGAACAGGGAGAAAAATATAGGATGCTGGATTGATGCAGATCAGAAATCCAAATCTATACCCACTGGCCTCAAGGCCCAGGAAAGGGTAGGACAGCCTAGCAGGATTTTATTAGCCATTTTTGGTCTTTTTTTTGCATTTTTATCCAGTTTTTGTAATTTTATCATGGATATGGGTGCAAGAAACAAGATGATGGACTCACTTGAGGAATAAAAACATTCTGCCACTAGGCTATTTCCCTCCTGACCCAAGAAACTAGTGAACAAAAGACTGTTTCACTCTTTGCTATACCATCAAAGAGTTGGCTAAACAAGTGCTAAACAAGGACAAAGGTGGCAGTAATTCCTTCTCTCCTGCTTCCAGAAAATTCAGAAAGAAAGAATACAAATGCAAATGCAGAAAGGAAGGGGTGACTGCCTCCTTATTACCAGCACACCTCACCAGGCATGGCACAGAGGGAGGGCCCACAGATTGCAATCAACATCCCTTCAAAGAACTAGAGATCTGCAAACAGAACCAAGCACACCTCCTGCCCTGGGGAAGCATCACCTGCATCTGGACAACACCTAGTCTGTTGTTACTGAACCCTCAGGCATGATATGGAAGCAGCAGGAGGGTGCCCAGTAGACTTTTCCAGGTCATCTCTGGTAGGCAGACACACAGAGGAAAAAATATAGGATGGAGCAACCAGGAATAAGCCTTTGGCACCCATACTCACCTTTGCAGGGAAGTGATGAGACAGAAAAAAAAGAGGCTGTTTTATTTTCTTCCAAAGGAAATCACAGGAGTAAACAAACAAACAATGGCACTGTTGTGAAACCACTCAGATGTTTCAGGTGATTGTTGTGCCAATCTGTCAACATCAAGCCCTGGCAATACTGGGTTGCAGTGACACAACAGTGCCAGGTTAAAGCAAGGATGTCACACCTTGATAGTGTTGTGTCCCTTTCTGGTTCAGCTCCATCAGGAAATCAGCCCATCTGAGCAGCAACACCCAGGCCATTACAGATCTGCCTGTTACAATAAATCCTCCACCTGCTACTAAACCATCTGCTCTAATTGCTACTGACAACCGACCACAAAACTTCAGTTTTCTCCCCCAAAAAAATATTTTCAGCAAAAAGCTGTCTATGATGCATGGTGGAATAGAAGTTACAAATTAACACTGTCAAGAGTTGCTGTCCCATATCCAGTTTAACAGATGAAAACAAATAGTGAACTACATCACTGGCAGCAAGATCTACTTGGCTGCAGTGAACAGCAAAACCTCTTCATTCAGGGGTGGGTGTGAAAAAAACAGACTTACTAATGGCACTACAGCTGAAATGTGGATGATGACTGAGGGTGAACACCACTAGGATGTACAACAGGAAAACAGAACAAGGGAAAGTAGAAATAAGCAAGGAAAGGGACTATGGGGCAGCTTCTCAGTGATTCTGAGACTTCCTCATGCAGCACAAGTATGGGGTAGGGTGAGCTCCACTCACACCAAGAGTCCTGCCCTGCTGCCCACTGGAGAGGTGGCTTTCAATGACAATCAGACACAATGGACCCCATCTTACAGTCCCCATGTGCACACAGACACCACAAACTTACCTGTTACTGTGATGTCATGAGTAACCAAACTTACTGAGGAGGGAAGAATAAATTCCACTTACTAACCTCCTTTCATTCTGGGTTATTGTTCCATTCTCCAGCTTTTTCACAGTTGATGCCAGCACCTTATTGGCATCATTGGCAAAGTCCAGGTCTCTGACCTCAGACAGGGGAACTGACACAATGGCAAAAGCTTCCTTGTCCTCTTTTGTCTGGCACGTCCCAATCTGCAATAGTGTTTGGTTTAGTCAGTAAGCAGCCCTCTCACCTTCATCCTAATGATTTTGCATGGTTTCTATGTCCAAGGGAGATCACCAGGGGAGAACTTCAGGGAGTGTGCTTGGGATTTCAAGCCCAAGATTTACCTTTAACATCACAGGCCTCTCTTCATCAGTGTCTATTGGAATGCTGGTGCTGGTGACCCAAGTGTTAGTGCACAAGTGTCTCAGGCGGACATAGGAGTTCCTGAAGGAGAAAGCACCAGGTTAGATTCAGTTCTGAGCTGAAGGAGGAAGGTGGGGTGCAGAGAAATGAGTAACCATGACATGGGACTTGAAGACATGAGTCACACCAGCCACTCTCAATAAAAGGCTGAGAGAGACCTAACAGATGCTGCAGTAGCTTTTTCCCTTGTTGTCTCCTTTCTCACCCAGAGCAGAGCTGCAAAGGAACAGCATCTTGGGATCAGGCAGAATGCTGCTTGGTTTATATAAGCTGAGAATAAAATATTCCATACAAGCAATGGGTTATAAAATCCCCTCCAAACAGAAATACATTTCATGAATAAACCCAATTCTTTTCTTATTTTTTTTTTTTTTCATATGCTTTACTCACCAGCACAATGCCAGGAAGGCCCCCTGGCAGTGCAGCCCTATTTTTGCCTCTTATCTTTTTTTTTTTACCTTGGAACCAGGCAATCAGCTCTCTGAAGAGTGGTGGCATCCAGTTCAAAGAGAGATGCAATGTCATTTCCATGTGGCACAGAGACCAAAGTGTACATAATCTTCTCCCCTGCCTGGCGTTTCTTCTTTGAAGCAGGAAGGTCACTGTCTCTCTGCTGATGAGGAACAAGGGTTATTTGCTTGCATCAGGCCCCATTCATAAGTAATACATCTGAATTGTACTTTTTCTCTTTACTTTTTTAACACTCTAGTAAGAACACAAAGGGTGCACTTTGCCCCAGGCACACGGGGTCTCAGGCAGTCATTATAACAACAGCAGGTCACAAGCTGCAGAGAGATTGCAGCACTGTATATATTATTACTTGCCACCTACAACTTCAAACAACCTGTGGCAGCTGCAGACCCTTCACTCCCAACAGATGTAACTACACAGTGCTGGCTTGGAAAGGGCCAAGTTAAAAGAACTCATGAAAACTGGATTTGATTTGATTTATTTCTTTTTAGAGAGAGGAGGGGATTAAAAAAAGCAAGCCATGTGCCTAAACCCACTGCTGTTTTATTTAAGTTTGCTTATTTTTTCCTCTCATGTGGTCAGCAGCACAGCAGCACTCTTTCCAAAGAGTAAGAGCTCTGCCCCACTCTGATCAGCTGCTTATTGGATGGAGGGACACAAAAAGCATCAGCTGGATTGATGAGAAGTCTCAGCACAGGGTGGTAACCTGGCACTGGAGGCTGGATCCAGCACAGCTCTGAGTCTGCCACTACAGCTGGAGAAGCTTCTTCCCTCCCAGGAACCTCAAAGGACAGACAGACAAAGTCATGCTGGTGCCTCAAAGGAGGCCTGTGGATCTAAGGTGACAATCTCCTCAAATCTCCTTGGAAAGCAGCTCTGGAGACAGAGCCCTGGGGGTCCTGGGGGACAGGGGGTGACCATGAGCCAACAATGCGCACGTGTGGCCAAGCAGGCCAATGGATCCTGGGATGCATGAGGAGGAGTGTGGGCAGCAGGGCAAGGGAGGTTCTCCTCCCCCTCTACTCTGCACTGCTGAGACCCCACCTCGAGTACTGTGTCCAGGGCTGGGCACCCCAGTTCAGGAAAGACAAGAGATTGACTGGAAAGAGTCCAGAGCAGGGCAGCAAGATGCTGAAGGGAGTGGAGATCTCCCTGCTGAGGAGAGGCTGAGAGAGCTGGGGCTCTTTAGCCTGGAGGAGACTGAGGGGGGAGCTCAGCAGTGTCTGTCAAGATGTTGAGGGCAGTGTAGGGAGGATGGAGCCAGACTCTGCTCAGTGCCATCCAGGGACAGGACAAGAGGCAATGGGAGTCAGTTGGAGCACAAGAGGTTGAGGGGAAACACAAGGAAAAACTTGTTCCCAGTGAGGGTGGCAGAGCCTGGCAGGGGCTGCCCAGGGAGGTTGTGGAGTCTCCTGCTCTGGAGACATTCCAGCCCCCCCTGGATCTGTTCCTGGGTGACTTGGTCTAGGTGCCCCTGCTCTGGCAGGGGGTTGGACTAGATGAGCTTCTAGGTCCCTTCCAACCCCTGACACTCTGTGACTCTGGTGACCCAGCAAAGCAGAGCAACCATCTTCATCCTCAGTTACCTACCTACAACTCCCAGTGCTGCCTTCCACAGGCACATCCCTTTGCTTGAAGGAGTCATTCTGAGGCTGCACCTATAACCACACAGCAACCAACACAACTACTGGCCTGAGTAAAAAGCTGCTCCTCTGGGATGCTGAGGTACACAAATTACAAAAGACTAACAGCCAATTAAGAGACTGGCTGCCCTGGGCCCTTCACAGAAACAAAATGCATCATGGGAGGAGAGGACAAGAGGACTTAAGGAAGGCAACAAGAAAAATCAACCACTGAAAATCCTGCAATACTATTATGATGACTTATAATGCACCACCAGGGAAGTACAAAGCAGTGTAAAGAGGCCAAGTTTGCATTAGTCCCTTGATTAAAACCAAACTGCAAGGAATAATCAAGGGCAAAGCCTTCATTATTCTTAATGCCAATTGAGATTAAGCAACAAAATCAAGGATGAGTGAAAGCAGCTAACAAATAGCTAGTTATCATCTCATTGAAATGAGGCACTTTTTGATTCCTTCCAAAACAACCATTTTTTCATTATCCAGCCTAAAAATTGCCAGCTTTCCATCCCATTACTTCTATCAAGGCTAGAGACAGCAGGACAAAACCAGGAACAACTCCTTTCAAAAGCTGTTCCTGGGTTTAATTAGTATAATTAGAGTATTGTCACCACTTTTTGAGAGGAAGCTCTCAGCAAAGAGCAACAATCTCTTGTGTCACAGAGGAGTAAATTCATCTGGCACCCCTCACCTCCTCCTATATCACAGAGCCACAAATTCACACAAAAACCCCTGAACTTGTGTGCAAGGGCTGAGATTTTTTTCACCAACAGCAAGGTTTTGTTGTGATTTCCATACTTATTTTGGTCTGCACACTCAGGATGAGATCCAAAGTGGAAAAGCTAGCAGATTGTAAGAGAAACCTCTTATGAGCTTAACAGGTGTGAGTCAAGAGGCTAAAAGCAAATGAAACTTCCTAAATTTCTAAACAAAGTGGAAAAGTGGAAAAATCAGTTTAAAATGAGAGAGGTCTGTAAAGGTGTGAGAAGCACAGGGTGGGTTAGAGCAGCATCCAGACTTCTGGACATTCCCCAAACCCAGTCACTAGCCACTTTAATATAATTTCCAATAATATAATATATATATTATTATCTATATTATTATACATTATATACTATAATCTATACTATTATATAATCTATTACTATATATATTATATATATATAATTTTACTGGTGTACCATGAGTCAGGGCACTTCATAATGTCTTTTTTTTTGTCCTGGGGTTCTGTGAAAAATACAGACTAAATAAGAAGCCAGTCACTCTGTTAGCTGAGCTAAACCAAAGCTGCACAAGAGCTGTACAGTAGATCCAGACTGGACTATGGCACTAACATCAGAACTCTGCTACTGAA